>JAEIFQ010000904.1:0-17504 GCA_018904025.1 Zaprionus vittiger
CTGTAGATCTTGCCTTAATAAACCCATGTTGACGGGGTGAAATTATAGATTTACACATAAAAGTTAATGACAGTAAAATTTTTTCAATAATTTTAGGAACTCTGTAGGACAATTTGGAAATGCACCTATAGTTCTTCACATCATGGGTAGAGCCACTTTTGTGAAGAGGAATGGAAAAAAGAGTTTTCCAAATAGGTGGAAAATAACTATTTGCTAGTGACAAGTCAAGCAGCTTATGAATTGGCTTAAGAATTGAATCAGCACAATATCCTAAGCACATGCTGGAACTCCGTCAGGGCCAGGAGAGAAAACGGGTTTTATCGATTTAAGATCACTAAGTAAAGACGTTTCATCAATAGAAGGACAGAAAGAAAGTGTTAAAATTTTGTATAATATAAGGGTATGGATGTAATGGGAAACTATTAGGTTCAGTTGAATAAGTTGATTGAAAAAAGTCTGCAAAACTATAATCGGCGGCAGCCTGATCATCAGTTGCTTCCTTATTTTCATATGATAGTACAGAAGGAAATCTCCTTGATTTACGTTTTAAATTGACAAAGTTGTAAAACTGCTTTGGGTCCTGAGCAAACTGCAAACGGCAGCGACACAGATACTTTTTATAACAATTGGCATTCAAAGCAATAAAGTTTGCTCTTGCAACAGTATAACGTAAAATCAGAAGGATTACAAGTAATTTTAAATTTTTAAAATACCGGGATTTCAAATTTTTTAACCTTACTAGCTCACTTGAAAACCAAGGAGGCCTGTTGGGACTTTACAGGAAAAGTAACAGGAACACATTGATCAAAAAATGAGTTCATAGAGGAATAAAAAATGAAATGCATGTATTTGAATCAGAGCATGAATAAAGAGATGACTAATCATGTTCCAAAATTAAATAATTCAATTTTCAAAATCGGTCTTACGGAAACAACGTGATTTTACTTTAGGGAAATCGTTGCAGTTTGCGTAGAACTCGGCATAGTTAGAACCAGGTCTAATGTAGGACGATAGGGATCTTCGGGAAGAACTAAAGGGATTGATTCTGGAGATAGTATTAATTAGAATGTCGGAAGAGAAAACTAAATCAAGCATTCTACCACTACAATTAGGAATAATATTTAGTTGATAAAAGAGATAGCTCGAAGGCCACTTAAAAAAATCAAATAAAGTAGGCACCAATATATCAGATTGAAGACCAAGTAACTTCTTGTAAGTTGAAATCACCAAAAAACTAGCAAGTGGTCCTTATCAGATAGTTTGGAGGCGACGGATTGGATAGATGAAAGATGGTCCAGGTAGATAGAAATATCAGATGAGGGAGGAATATAAGAACAGGTAATATAAAATGAAATTTGATACATTGTTATTTTAACACATACAAATTCTAAAAGAGAACTATTTTCTATCGAAATTGGTTCGGAAGGAAGATCCAGATTCTACAGCTATAAGGACACCACCTCCAGTTCGTGATAAACGATCATATCTAAGGTGGTGTACTTAGTAGGGAAAAATTGAACTGTTATCTACATCAGGTTTTTTAACCAGGTTTCAGTGTATATTGTATTTGATGATCAAAGATACACTATTCATAAACAAATTAGATAGCGGAGTTTAAACGTTTTGATAGGCAAAATGAAGATAGGAAAAATCTACTTTTTTTGATGTCCCATTAGAAGAAGAAGAGGCGCTAGAAATTGTAGGAAGCGGTACAGCAGCTCTACTTTTTTGTTTAGGAGAATATTCTTTTACAATTAAATTGGGGGGCCGGGGACGTTGCGCTGCAGACAGATTGAAACTTGTCTGCAGGAATACTTATTTTTAAAAGTACAATATCTCGCATGTAGTTAAATTTAAATTTTTCTATAACAATACTGGGTACCGAGATTTTGAATTAATATATGATTGCATTTTCAACAGAAGTATCAGGTGCAAGGCGAGAAACGAAAACCTGTTTCTTAGGCTTAACCGCGATAAGCGATTTAACATTTGACTACATTGGCAGTATTGTTTTTCAAAGAGTTTTGGGGTTCTTTTTTTTGAAATAGACGAAACAGGGAGAGGTGACGATCAAAAGTGTTGGATAGAATAGCCGGGGTGGCTGGAGGTATGTTAGGAGACGTAGAAGGTGTTAAATAGGCAATAACAGGAGATGTTATGCCTGAAGGAGTTGCCGGTGGAATTTCGCGAGACTCATCAGCACATTCATATGAATTGAATTGAGTTTCCATATTACAAAATTCTGATTCGAGATTTGAAAAGGCTGCACGCAACTTATCAAATTTCAATTTCGTCTCCCTAAGCATTTTAGATAAAGAGAGTTCTTTCACTCGACAAACTATGCATGTCCATTTTAGGCCAGATTCACTGTTGTTAACATAATCTTTAATACGTGCTGTTAAGCCGATGCATTTGATATGATAGAAGTTATCACACAGCCAGCAGCAAACAAAGTCCGGCTTAGCATCGGCCTTGCATTTGCAAGGTTAAGAGAACAGTTAGAGAGCAAGAAAGCAAGCAAAACAAACACAAGCGTAACTCACAAGAGAGCGTAAATAAGCGTGAGAGTGAGAGCGCGAGTATGTATGTAGAAAGCAGAAAAATAACAACACTACTGTAGCGAGAGAGCCGTTTAGGGTACAACTTAGCACAGCGCAGCACACTCAGAGAGCGATGCAGCGAGAATGAGCGTGGGTGTGAACTCCAAACAAAAACAAAAAACAAGACGCTTAAGACGCGCAAGTTTTTAAAGATAAAATTTACTTTAAATACAATAAACACTAGTTTACCAGTTACTTAGTAATATATATATATTCAATTGTTATCACAAAGTTATTACACAGTAGTGAAACACAAATTTGAAATTTAAATCACCAGAAATTTAGTACAACTCATTAAATGACAGGAGCAAAAGCTAAAACACAGCTGATCACCAAGAAAATTAACTAGCGATATCCCGATCGGATTACAATTTTAAGAATACGTAGATATTTCATTCAGTTTATTTTATGTTAAAGTCAGAAAGTTGTATCTTTTATACAGCGCTTATAAATTAAGTTCAAAAGTTAAATTATTAATTTTCGGGGGCGGTGGGCGTGGCATCCAACATTTGAAATAAACTTGATCTGCGCCGGCTACACAGAAATGTTCATGCCAAATTTGGTAACTCTAGCTCTTATAATAGCTGAGATCAGTGTGTTCACTGTCATCCGGACATGCGGACATCCGGACATCCGGACAGACAGACAGACATGGCTCAATCGACTCGGCTAGTGATCCTGAGCAAGAATATGTATACTTTATGGGGTCTGCCACGCCTCCTTCTGCCTGTTATATACATTTGCACAAAGTTAGTATACCATTTTTTGACCATTTTCAATGGTCGAAGGGTATAATTAAATTATTGATTTGCGGGGGCGGTGGGCGTGGTACCCAACATTTGAAATAAACTTCATCTGCGCCTGGTACGCAGAAACCTTCATGCCAAATTTGGTGTCTCTAGCTCTTATAATAGCTGAGATCTGTGTGTTCATCTGGTCATCCATACATCCGGATATCCGGACAACCGGACATCCGGACAGACATACAGACATGGCTCAATCGACTCGGCTAGTGATGCTGAGCAAGAATATATATACTTTGTGGGGTCTCCCATGCCTCCTACTGCCTGTTACATACATTTGCACAAAGTTAGTATACCCTTTTTTGACCACTTTCAATGGTCGAAGGGTATAAAAAATGCATATTGGCAAGTGCAATTAGAAGACCTGTAAGAAAAGCAACAGTCGCGCGGCACGCAAAAAAAATTCGTAAAAATTCATTGCGTTTTTCCTTTTGCAAAGAATTAGTTGACACACTGTACATATATGATATGTACATACACTGCGCGTCATCAGGTTAGCGCCCCCTTTTCACTCACCGCTAATGCTCAATAAAATCTAAACCATCAGAGCTCCAGCTTTAAAATTTTTTTTATATTGTCCTACATTCATTTCTCTTTAAAATAAAACAACAATGGCTACTGCAACAATAAGGAATATTTTTTAATAAATGTTTTTGAGAAAAAGTATAAAAAAATGTAACAAAAATTTGGTCATCAGGTTAGCGCCCCCTGCTTTAAATTCAATTTAATTAAGTTTATGACCATAATGGTAGTATATAACACCTGTATATTACGTTTTTAACATTTTTAAGTAGTATTAGTAGTGCGTAGTCCCGCCTTTATTTGAAATTACTTCAAAAATTCTATTGGGAATTGACTTATAAAGTTTTTCAATGTAATTTAACGATATGGTTGACCAAGCTTGTTTAATACCTTCGATTAACTCTGTCTTTGTACCATATTGCTTTCCGGACTCATACACTTTCCTGGCCAACCATCCCCAGACGTTTTCAATGATGTTAAGGTCGGGTGAGTATGGTGGCCACTCCATGAGATCCACTTTTTGGTCCTGAATCCATGACTTCACGGATCGGGCGGTGTGAATTGGAGCATTATCGTGCTGGAAAGTCCACTGCAGGTTTTGGAAAAGGTTTTGGAAATGCGGGAAAGCCGTTTGTAACACCTTGTTGTAGTCCTGTGCGTTCATGCGCGATGTCAAAAATTGAAGCTCACAAGTGCCGTAGTATGATATTGCTCCCCACACCATAACCCCCCCCACCCTGCTGTGCAACCGGTCCAAGTGATGTTCTTCTTTCCGTAGGTCATGGAAATAATAATTATAGCCATCAGGTCCTTCTAAATTAAACTTTTTTTCATCTGAAAAAACAACATGCTCCCATTGGGTAGACCACGTCATGTGCGTTCGGGCAAAATTTAAGCGCATTTCTTTTCTCAGCATATTGAGTGGTGGTTTTTTTTTAATTTCTGTCTCTTTAAATGATTAGCTTTCTTAATTACTCTTTGGACCGTTGATAAGCTCGCCTTCACACCGGTTTTTTCCATATTTTGGTGGATCGATTGGTTCGAAGCTTCACGAAGTATTGCTCTTCTATCTGCTGGTGAAATCACTTGATTATTGCCGCCTTTGTAATTTTGTCCATAGCTTTTCTTATTTTTAAGAAAATTGGCAATTGTTTTTCTGTGTCTTCCCGTCTTTTCAGCAATTTTATGGTAAGATAGTCCAGATTCAAAGTATGCCTCAATCTTTGATTTTTCAGGCAATGATAAAACTGTTCCTTTACCCATACTGTATGTTAATTTAAAGATATTGAATACTTTAAGCTTCACAAAAAATTTGGTTACTGTACTTGCCAAAATAAGCGAGATAACTAAAACTGCATTTGGCGGCGCTAATCTGATGACGCAAAATAAGTGGACTCATTCTTTGCGAAACTAAAGCAGAATAGAAAATAAAACATAACGGTTCTTCTCTCGCGCTTTATTTCACTATGAGAGAGATCTCATATAATGACAACAAAATCAAAACAAAAACTAAGAAGTTACGTGCAATAGGCAATGAGAAAAATGCAAAAGAAAATGAGTGTAAAGGGGGGCGCTAACCTGATGACGCGCATATATATAAATAAAGAGCCAACTAGATTCACGGGTGAAACAGGCGTCTATGCCCACTCGCAACGTTCAATAAAGGGCCAACTAGGCTCGCCTATACCTATCCGCAACGAAGTGTTCATTTAGCAATTGTATTGTTCGCCGTGTTCTATTTATTCACACGCTATCCTCTATATGGCAGTGTGAGGTGCCGACTTCATATTGGTCGAATAGTTCGCTTACATTACGATAGCTGATTTGAACATACATACAAAATGTACAAGTATATAAAACATGCGTATTAGCTTTAGTTTTCATCAGCAATAACTCTAAAGAATTCCAGTCGATTCTGCAGTTCGGACGTCGCGACTGGGCTGGCGCCAAACCAGCGTCGACGACGTCGCTTACACGTGTTAATACGCATACAAATATATATTTGTTGCTTAATACACACAGTTTAAATAGGATGTAATACATGTCAGCTAATCAAGGAAGAAACACACCCATAACGAGAAGCTTAGCTAGAGCAGCGGAAAGAGCAAGAACGATTAGAGTTTTGCAGCCTCTAGAAATAGAAGAAGAAGAAAACATTCATATACAGACCACCATAACGCAAAGAACCAATAGAGACGTAATGGATGAACTTCAAATACCCGATGCAATTAAACTATTACCCACGTATGATGGAGACAAAGAATTACTAACAAAGTTTATTACAAGCGTAGAGCGAGTAATGAAGTTGGTCACCAACGTAGAAAGAGAGGAACTAGACTTGCGTACACAAGTTCACAGCCGGACTCAAAAACCCGTTAAAATGGACGGTAAAAGCTCAAAATCCAAAATATTAAGACAGGCAAATGAAATAGCAAAGGAGTTCAGAGATGAATATATGAGAGATAGAGCTAGGGAAGATTATGAGAGACAAAACAAAAACGGGTGCGTTACAGCTACAACAATAACAGTAATGGACCAACTTACGATGCAAGACAGCAAAACAACAACAGTTATAACACAAACACACAACAACAAACTAATACAAATTACAATAACAACCATAACACGAACAAGGGAACAGTAACCGGGGACAACGAACCAACAATGGAAACTACAACAACAATACCATGAGAAACCAAGAACAACAAAATAACTAGAGAAATTAGAGCAACAACAGGGGACAACATTGCAAAAGAGGTAGTTATTCAGGACCTACTGGATCAGAGCGGAGCCAACGAGAGTCCGTAGGAGCAGGTGGATCCGTAAACTCAGATAGAACAGCAAAGCACCAATAGGGGATATGTTGAACTTAACAATGTAGAAGACACCGCAAATTTTTCAATAAATGCCTCGGACACTCCCCCGATTATACCACAAAATTAAAATGTAGAGGAGCACTAATCTATATTTGAATTGAACCGCCATTTGGCAGACCGTTAAAATTCTTAATAGACAGCGGATCAAATGTTTCATTTATTAGCCCAGACTTCGTACCCCTAAACAAACAACAAAATTTACAGCAGCCAATGCATTTTAAATACTCCTACACACATAATATATACAAAAAAAATTACTTACAAACTATTCAAGGAATTCAAGCAAAGTGGCGAATTCACCTTTTTTTTATTTAAATTCCCCGCATTTTTTGACGGAATCATCGGAATAGACCTTTTAACGTTTTTAAATGCAAAAATTGATTTCGAAAATCTAATCTTAGTAACCCCAATACAAAAATCGAGATACTTCAAAGAAAAACCAGTAAGAAAAGCAACAGTCGCGCAGCACGGGAGAGTGGGATACCCTTCGACCTTCTATGTATGTACACATATACATATGCACATACTTTGAAATTATTCTCGACAGATGGCGCTCGTGTTTCGCGCTCGCCCGCCTCCCTTGTTGGCTGACACAAGCACTTGGTTTTATGCTCATACTTTCTTAAATAACTTCCGTGTTTATTGACCGATCGGATAACAATTTTGAGAATACGTAGATATTTCATTCAGCTTAGTACATGTTAAAGTCGTAAAGTTTTATCTTGAATAATCCACGACCATAGAAATAACAATCACAGAGAGATAGACGCAATGACGCTACACTTGAAAAGACACCATTACTTCCCATGCACGTAACAGAGTATATCCTGAATAATTAATGAGTG
Source organism: Zaprionus vittiger (assembly GCA_018904025.1). Lineage (NCBI taxonomy): Eukaryota > Metazoa > Arthropoda > Insecta > Diptera > Drosophilidae > Zaprionus > Zaprionus vittiger. The sequence goes on from JAEIFQ010000904.1 coordinate 7,647, forward strand.
CGACATATGTCACCCAATGAAATATGATCGCAACCCACAAAAATTTAAATTTCAGTTACCAGAAGTCCCTGCACTTCCGGTAGATATTGTTCACATCGATCTATATTTCATCAACAATAAAACCATGTTAACGATAATAGACAAATTTTCCAAATTTGCTGCCGCATATACAGATTCATAGATTCAAGTAGGGATTCGAATAATATCACAAAACAGATAAAAACTTTTATTTGTAATTTCGGAACACCCAGGAAAATCATCTGCGACCGAGGTGCGGAGTTTAACTCTATTCTCTTCAAAGACTTCTATAAGCAATTTAGCATTGACTTACATTTCACATCATTCCAACAATCGAGTAGCAACTCAACAGTAGAACGGTTACACTCAACGCTTACAGAAACCTATAGGATTATTTACAAAGTCAGGAAAGACCAGAATTTAGAATGCGAACATGACGAAATTATGGCAGAAACGTTAATAACATACAACAATGCCATACATTCCGCTATAAAATTATCGCCATACGAATTATTCACAGGAAAGACACACATTTTTAAAAGAACGATAATATTCAGACCAATATGATTATTTACAAAAACTTAACGAATTTAAAACAAAACCAGTAAGAAAAGCAACAGTCGCGCAGCACGCGACAGTGGAATACCCTTCGCCCTATGTTCCTATGTATGTAGAGATATACATATGCACATACTTTGAAATTATTCTCGACAGATGGCGCTCGTGCTCGCCCGCCTCCCTTGTTAGCTAACACAAGCACTTGGTTTTATGCTCATACTTTCTTAAATAACTTCTGTGTTTATTGTCCGATCGGATTGTAATTTGGAGACTACGTAGATATTTTATTCAGTTTATTATATGTTAAAGTCAGAAAGTTGTATCTTTTATACAGCGCTTATAAATTGAGTTCAAAAATTAAATTATTAATTTGCGGGGGCGGTGGACGTGGCATCCAACATTTGAAATAAACTTGATCTGCGCCGGCTACAAATGTTCATGCCAATTTTGGTAACTCTAGCTTTTATAATAGCTGAGATCTGTGTGTGCATCTGGTCATCCGGACATCCGGACATCCAGACAGACAGACATGGCTTAATCGACTCGGCTAGTGATCCTGAGCAAGAATATATATACTTTATGGGGTCTGCCACGCCTCCTTCTGCCTGTTACATACATTAGCACAAAGTTAGTATACCCTTTTTTGACCATTTTCAATGGACGAAGGGTATAATTATACACCCAAGTACAGACAGAAATGACAGCAAAGGCAAAAGAAAGAATACAGAAACTGAATGGAACAAGAACACACCCAATACCGTTAACAGCAGAAGACATAGTATTTAGAAAAGAGAACCGAAGAAATAAGATAACACCAAGATTTTCAAAACACATAGCTAGAGCAGATCACGGAATAACTTTTGAATCAAAGAAAGGACAAAAGGTCTATAAAGAAAAAATAAAAAGGAAAATTAAAGATAGGCAAACAGTTTAGTAAGTTGAAACAAAAAGATAATAATAAGTACAAGCAAATGAACATGAACAAATAGCTATAAGTCACACACTCATTGTACTCAATTTCTATAAATTACACGAAAACAAAACACACAACACGAGTATATTACATTTACATATATAAGGACTAGTATATAGGGATTACTATAATAATGTTAATAATAATAATTATACTTAGTACGAACACCTAATTATAAGTACACTAGCTTCACCGCAATTCGTTCCGCCATGCGTCTCTGGCTGTCACTTCATTCTAGGTGGGGAGGAGTTACCACTTTGGGTGTACCCCATTGGACTCTGGACAGCGGCAACACACATTACAACGGGATCGACATTCAACGTCACAGAAGAGGCATCTTTCGCGGAAACACGAAGCAGAACAGCAACGTTATACATACACACATACACGCACACATACACACACACATACACACACACATACATACACATATACATATACATATATATAAGAGCTGTCTGCGAACAGCACACATACATATAATGAAGCATATACATATGCCAATAAAAACTATTCTTATTGTTATGTTCATCGAGAGTAGATGTGTTTTCACTAAATAGTTTCGCAGACAAGATATGTCTTTATTGAAAACATTGTTACCTTCTAAGCCATGGTTGGTACGCGTGCAGCCCATATAGCCCACCTCACTGGCAAAGGCCTTTGGCCTTTCCGCCGAAAATGGCTTTTGCAGTACCCTGTTCAGGTCAAGGGCGTAGCCAGAGTTCTCCATCACAGTGACTCTGAAGATGGAAGATGTGCAGATCAGGACTCCGGCACAAAAGGTGAACAAAGAGCTCCAAACCAGCTATCCGGGCATTACGCTGGCGGACTCTCGGTGCCATGTACACTAACTACACCGCAATTCGTCCGACATGCGTCTCTGTGGCTGTCACTTCAACGTCACAGAAGAGGCATCTTTCGCGGAAACACGAAGAAGAACAGCAACGTTATACATACACACATACACGCACACATACACACACACATGTACACATACATACACACATACATATACATATATATAAGAGCTACTACATATGCCAATAAAAACCATTCTTATTGTTATGTTCATCGAGAGTAGACGTGTTTTCACTAAATAGTTTCGCAGACAAGATATGTCTCTAGTTAAAACATTCTTACCTTCTAAGCCATGGTTGGTAACTCGGCCGCAAAGTGTCTACTTCAAATATAAAAAAAGGTCCTATGTAGCAACTCACTGCGGCGATTTGTTTACAGCCCCTGTAGCCCATTCGCTAGTGCAAAGTTCATAGCGTCAAACTGATACTTAAATGAAGCAAGAATAATAACTTCGTCAATAATAAAAAAACTGTAAATTGTGATTAAGGCGTGTGGTAATCTGCTGGATAGGCTGAGCGGTGCGGAGCCATCCAAAAAAGCTGCCCAGTGGATTGTGTGGCCACCGTACCTTAATAGGTTAAGTTCAAAAAGGAAAAATACGGACCACCGTGCCCAGTGCTAAGTTTAACTCAACACAAAACTCGTCCGTCACTGTAGGAGCCGCGGACATCTTTAAATATGAGGCTCCGCTCGTCCCACTGCAAGAGGGCACAGTCTTGCGTGTTAACGGCTAGTTCAAACTGACACATGTAATCGACTTGGGAAGGCTCGAGTCGCTGATCCAGGAGGCGCGACGCGAGGCGGTACAGCTAACGGATCCCACTACAGCTAACGGATCGCACTATTTCGAGGAGTCACAGGTGGGCCTGTCAAGATGGACGGGTACCCAGCGTGGACGTCGATCGCTGGACTGGATTGGGAGCTCACCGGATGCGTCGGACTGGGACGCCATTGTTCGTGCTCAGGAAAATGTCGTAAAATCGGCCGACCAACAAGTGCGGATAATCGCTGGACTGGTTGATGCCTCACACGAGTCCCTGAGGCAACTGAACGAGGTTACTGCGAGGGTCAATGCCATCGACGGAGATGTACACACGGCTACGACCCTATTGCACAAGGCCTTGATCATCGATAGTCAGGTCAGCGAGCTGACTCAAGCGTGCCAGTGGGCTAAGTCAGGGATCGTCAACTCCCGCTTACTGGACCACGAGGAGGTACAGTGGATTTTGACTGAACTCAGGAACTTGCCGTACGAGAATGCAGTCAAAGCACTGGAGTTTTCCCGGCCGTCTGTGTTAACTCTGTACATTTTGGCCGTGCCTAAGGTCGCCCCCAAGGACTACCGTTTGCTTTTTCTCCTTCCTGCAACCCTTGAGGAAAAACAAGTCATGGTCAAGCATGACAAGGTCGCCGTAAACTCCGAGTGCCATGGTGGACGATTGCCTCTCCATGTGCAACACAACTGTTTGTCCGGAAAAAAGTCTCCTGAAGATGGACGAAAACGGCTGCATCCCCAAGCTATTGAAGGGTGCTCAGGCTAGATGTGAATTCCTCAGAAATATCGAGGCTCGGATAGAACAGGTCAAGGACGGTAGAATGTTCTTGTCCAACTTCAAACGGGACATTGGAAGCTGGACACAGCACCCACAACTTGGCTGGAACTTACATAGTCCAGTTCGCTAATGAGACAATTAGTGAGGCTGCAAGAACCTGTACGAGCTACTCATCAAGCCACTTCATGGTTATGCCAGCGGTACTGACTACAGTCACCGCCACCAGGTACGCAGCTTCGCTTCACTACGTGAACGACTTCAACATGGAAAACCTGAGGAGACTCTCTGGGATGTCCGAGAGGGTTTCTTTTTCCTTCCTTCTAGAGGCATTGGTCACTTTGGTTGTCGGAACGGTTCTCTACACCATATGTAGGAAGCTGACATTGACCAAGGGCATCCCTGTCGTGACAATCAGCACCTCGGACCCGGAGACGTTAGACGCTGGCAGGGCACCCAAAGCCCTATAATCTTCGGGACGCACATCTTCAGGGGGAGGAGTTATGAACCCTCTCCAAGTATCTTCTCCCTCCCCTACTGACCGCCGCTCTTACACGCGCTTAAACTAAATGCCTTCTTGGCGCTCTTAATAACACAACTTCATTGTCTTCTACTTCAATTACTTAACGCTAACAAATTACTTTAAACTACAATTAACTTCATTTGCTAAATTTATAAATTCATGTGCTGATCTAACATTCCGGCCCTGTTGAAGAGCTCCGGTCTTCTAACACTGGCAGTAGAGCCAGCTTATGTATCGGTCGCTTAGTAGTGCCTGTTGCCGTCCTTAGCTCTGCCACTCTGACCTTGCCGTCCTCCCCTTGAATTGTGCGCGTTACGCGCCCGGTTATCCATTGCTGAGGGGGTGTGTTGTCGTCGTGCACTAGAACGACCGCCCCTTCCTAGAGGTTGGCCTCGCCTTTGGCCCATTGCGCGCGCTGCTGGAGACTGTGCAGGTAGTCCTTGGACCACCTGTGCCAAAAGTGCCGTTTGAGCACCGACAATTGTTGCCACCGCTTCAAATATTCTGGTCCTGGCTTCTTGTTGGTCTCGCCTGGCTCGCACTCTGACGGCAGCGCTAACAAAGGCAGGTCGACGAGCAACGGCCTGAGGTTGAGCAGCGCCTCGACGTCCACCAGGTGCTTGCTCAGCTCGTCCTGTGTTAGGTTGGCGTTGCTCGCTCATCTCAGAAGCCTGTGTTTGGCGGACTTCACCGCGGCTTCCCAAAGTCCTCCGAAGTACGGGGCGCGGGGGGGAATAAATTTCCACTGCACCCCTCTCTCCGCTGCGTAATCCATCTCCTTGCTGCTGTTGAACGCCGTCTGCAGCTCCTTCAGCACGTTGCTCGCTCCCACAAAGTTCGTCGCGTTGTCGCTGACCATTGTCTCCGGCAGTCCTCGTCTCCCAATCAATCTTTTAAAGACATTCAAAAAAGCATCAGTTGACAAGTCGGTTACAAGTTCTAAATGGACTGCTTTTGAGGAAAAACAAACAAAAACGGCAACATACATTTTTACCGGTGGTCTACCCCTTATCCTATAGCTGACATAGAACGGCCCACATACTCTAAATGGCCGACCTTCTCGAAGGCGATCAGCAGGCAAATTTCCCATTATTTGCCCCAACAATTTTGGTTTATACCGAAAGCAGTGTACGCAATTTCGAACAACTGCAGTGCATAAACTTCGAGCATTTACTACCCAAATTTGCAGCCTCAAAAGCCCAACTAGAACTTTTGAACCAGCGTGGTAGTGCAAACGGTGTAAATATCTGATAAAGAGTTGAATAAATTCTGAACTCTTTGTCATTAGCAACGGAAACTTAGCGTCGTAAGAGAGAGGCCCGTGTAACAAACGTCCTCCTACTCTAATGAGCTCAAATTGTACTCCATTTTTCTCAAATTTTTCAATAAATGGATTCAATGACTACAACATTGGTGCTAGAATTGCTGATTTCTTCAGAAATTCGAATTCGCTCTCGAACGAAGTGCGTTGGACTATGGCAATCAGTTTTAGGAATGAAATCGTTCTTTCTGATGCCGACACCACGAGCGAATCTGTCCTGAGCCCCTTGTGACAAAATCGAAGCACATAAGCCATTATGCGAATTACTTTAGGAAAGCTGGAGCGACGAGTTATGAGTTCTATAAAACAATTTGGCTCAACTTCTGCTAGTGTACATACAACAGCACATTTTTTATCTTCTGAAGTTTTGATTTCCGACGCTACCTCAATCTGGTGAAGCTGAGGCCATTGGTCTTTCTCCAACTTCAAGAAACCTGGCCCATCCAACCATAACGAGCTAACAATCTCATCTATATCGGTTCCTCTCGATACTAAATCCGCCGGATTAGCATCTGTTGGAACATGACGCCACACAATACCATTCGACAACTCCTGAATTTCTGCAACTCTATTTGCCACAAATGTGCCCAATGTGCAAGAGTCGCGTTTAAGCCAGTATAACACAACCTGTGAATCCGACCAGAAATTCAAACTTTCAATACTAAATTTGGTTAGCGTTGTCGAAATTTGGTGCCACAGCTTAACCAACAAGAGTGCTGCGCACAACTCTAATCGGGGTATTGTCTTCACGTTTAGTGGAGCTACCCTAGATTTTGCAGTGAGCAATGTAGTGCCAACGTCTCGGTTGCTGCACGTTCGCACGTAGGTGCAACAACCGTACGCATGACTGGATGCATCAGTAAAGCCATGTATTTGAACCTTTTGATACGTATTAAGACATACGTATCGAGGAATGCGAATTTTGTGTAAATCGCGCAACGTCATGGTAAACCTATTCCATGTCGTGTGAAGGTTCATTGGAATGGCTTCATCCCAGTCTATTTTAAGTCTCCACAATTCCTGCAACAACATTTTGGCCTTGGTAACAATTAGACATAGCAGCCCAAGAGGGTCAAATAAACGAGACGCTGCAGACAATATGTTGCGTTTCGTTGGCCTATCCGAAACAAAGCTGTCCACGTCGAGATAATATTTAAATATATCCTCTTGAGGTGCCCAGCGCATCCCAAGAGTTTTGACGGAACTCTGCTCATCAATCTTCAGAGTCACTTCGTCACCAGCTTTTGTTTTAAACGAAAGATTACTGCAGTTGGTTGCCCACTTGGAAAGTGGAAAACCTCCTGATTCTAATATTGTCTGAACTTGATTGCAAATAGCGTTAAGTTCTTTGACACTATCTGCACCTGCCAACATATCATCAACATAGAAACACGTTTTAATCACATCTGATCCAATAGGATGTGATTGAGCGTGCATGTTGGCCAGCTCAAACAAGCAGCGTATCGCCAGAAAGAGTGCAGAAGCTGTACCATGTGTGACTGTATTAAGTCGGTATGCTTGAATATTTTGTGAAGTATTTTCTCTCCCCAAAATTAGTTGGAAATTTCTGTCTTTTTCAGAAATATTAATCTGCCTGTACATTTTTGAAATGTCAGCAGTTACAGCATACTTATTGACGTCTTACTAGAAGCGTCGAAAACTACACGAAGCTTGGTGGAGGAACTTTCAGGCCTAAGAACGCATTGATGAGGAGTATAATAATGCTGTTTTAGAGGAGTTGACTTCAGAATGGACATGTGTCTCAAATCCAAATATTCTTTCATGAAGTCATGGTACATGCTTTTAAGAACTGCATCCTTTAATAATTTACGCTCAAGTTGCAAAAAACGCCTTTCAGCAGTTTGAAAGGACAAGCCAAGAACTTTAGGATCGGTCTTGAAAGGGAGATCCACTTGGAAACGACCAGAAGATAACTTTACAGTTTTCTTGAAGAACAGTTCACAAGCTTGCTGTTTGGCGACCAGCCTTCGACTCGAACGGACATTGATCCAATTCCCAGAAACGGTTAACTAACGAGTCGAGAGAACAATTAGTTTGGGCTACTAAACACCCACTGAACTGATGCCTGGGCACTTGTCCAGTATATTTGCCTGCTACTATCCATCCTAGCAGCGTTTTTTGCATTGTTGGAAGTTCGGAACCGAGTTTTATTTGCCCAACGCACAACAATTCATAAAATACTTCTGCTCCCAACAGAATGTCCACCTTAGCTGGCCTATAAAAATCTGGATCTGCCAGCTTTATGTTTTTGGGTATTTTCCAATTTGAAATACTCATGGACTGTCCTGGCTATGTTGTTGAAATGGATTTCAACACCCAACAGTCAGCCGAAAAATTGTGGGAATTTATGCGCGACTGAATAGAAGCACATATCTTGTTTTTGCTATCTATTGTTGCACTTCCAACCATCGAAATAGCTAAAGATGTTGGCTCCCGCTTGAGCCGTAACATCTGGGCCATACTCTCTGATATCAAATTGATTTGGGAACCACTGTCAAGCAAGGCTCGTGCAGAATGCAACTGACCAAATCTGTCTTTAACTTTAACAACAGCAGTGGCGAGAACAATTTGTGCATTATTTGACACATGGCCCAAATGCACGTCTGCCACAGTTGCTTGATGTGTAGATACCTCACCTTGATCAGGAGTAGTATACCTGTGAAGCAAGGAGTGGTGAGGCCTTGAACAAACTGTACACTTTGGCGCCTTACACTTAGAGACTGTATGCCCAACAACCAAACAATTTAGGCACAACTTTTTGTGCTTTGACATATTCAAACGCTGCATAACTGAAATTGCAGAAAACGACGGACACGAAGAGATATTGTGCGTTTCAGACTTGCAGAAAACACATACAGACGTTGATGGACGCCCTCCATCAGAAATAGCAAAGCACGACTTACCCTGATGGGGCTTCTTGGCGTCAATTCGCGACTTTGTTTTGTCACGAGTTGACTCCTCTGTTGACAAATACTGATATCTTTTATTGACTTGTCTAGCACAATCTTCCCAGGATGGCAGCGTATCATAGTCAAGCTGCTCTACAAAGCGAGATTTGGTACCATGATCTACCTTTGCCATGACCATGTGAATTATCATTGCATTAGCAATGTCTCTGTCGTTTCCTAACGACGACAACGAAGCATAAATAGCAGACACCGTGTCTATGATCGATCTCAAACTCGATGCAGATGGTTTTGTCATGCTAGGTATGTCAAACAATTGCGAAACAGTATCAAAGAATATAAGACATTTGTTGTCATATACTGCCTTGAGACTAGCGAGGGCCTTTGGATAGTTACAATCCGTTAATTGATATGGCTTACCTACCCCCAATGCTTCATCGGACAAACACGAAACTAAATGGTTGAACTTTTCGACGTTTGACAAGGAATTGTCATTGTCGACCAAACTTTCAAACAGGCAGATAAAATTTTTGTATTCCGAATGTTTGCAACTAAATCTGGGCAAACGCATTTTCGGCAGTTGGGATCGCTGGCTCGAAACTATGGAGCAATTGTGCTCAAATATTGGCTCTGGCGTTGCCTTTGATGCATTTATATATAACGCCTTTGTGATGACGCACAAATCTTCTAATGGCCCTCTAGAGTCATTCTCGAGGGTTTAAATTATCTAACCCAGCCTTGTAAATTCATCGCCTTTTCAATGTAACCGTCTAAAAGTTCTAAACGGCAAGCTAACTCTGTTTTATCAGACGAAATGGTCTTTGATTTAATTACTGTTTGCATACGGGAGATGTCAGCGCTAACCCTATCAAATCTTTGCAAACATAGCGATAATTTTGCAGCTGTTTTGCTGACTTGTGGCTTTTCACCAGTCTTTTCAGACTCACTCATGTTGCTTTAAAAGAATGTACTAATTACTCAACAATGAAAACAATCTCACAACTTTGTGAGGCTACCCTCGCAACGACGCCGACTATGTAAATCTAGCTTGCTATACACACACACACGCAACCTAGTGCGTTGTGTGAGCAAACAACGAAAGTGATCAAGCGATCCAAAGTAAGGCAAGC
>JAEIFQ010000905.1:0-175928 GCA_018904025.1 Zaprionus vittiger
GCATTGAAAATTGCACTTTATTTGGATTAATATTAAAATTTGGCGGAGATAAATTTTATACAGTGTTCGACGACACGCGCAATTTAAATTAACGAACAGAAGAAGAAGAACGCATAGACAAAGCCAAAAGCGAAGTGTCGCAACCATTAGACTGAGCGATAGGGCAATAGGTATGTATGCATTTCTAGCGCGTACCAAAATTTATTTCATGTGCTTCTTGTTGATTTTTTGGAACGAGATAGAGTTGTTCAGTGGCTGAGTAAGTCTCGGACTGTAAGGCCAATAATGTTTGACCGTGTTCGGGGCTCGATTGCTACCGCGATCGGCATGTGAAATTGTTTGTTTTTCATTATTTTTCATTAAAATATTTTAAAAGCTCAATAACATTGAAAAGGGGCGGCGGCGGTAGCCGGTTTTTTTAAGTTTTTGGTACGCAATATATGTAATTAGATTTTAGTTTTCTTTCGTTGGTACACAACAGCAACTCCAAATCTAATTGTATTGTATGTACATACATACATGCGTGCAATAATGTGTGTTGAAGTGGGATGCCAATACATACATGTGGATATGCAGACATGTATGTATGGGCGTCCCCCTCGCACATTCACAACTTTTAAAGGGCTTGTAGTGAAACGGTGGAACTATCGTCTGCTTATGATGGTACCGGGCTGCCAGATCGGGCTCATATCGATGAGGCTGCGTCGCCACAGTCTTATGATCGCTGTTATGTTCTAGCATTCTAATTGCAAAATATTGAGAGCAAAACAAAATAACAATATCCAATAAGAATAATATTGAACTTGCAAAGTCATAACAGGCCAAATACTTTTGGCTCGCGTCTTTTTGATGCGTGCTAAATATAATAAAAATAGTAAACTTTATTTATAAATAATTAATATTATTTGTAACTATTATAAGTTTATTGCAGAAATGAGTATGAAATGAAAATAAGGAAAACCTGTTTTTTATTGAAATTTAATTAAATAATTTAATTTGTTTGTAGCGGCTATATTAGAGCCCGCTTGACTGTAACTTTTCTTTTAGTTTATTGGAATAAAATAAATAAACAAAATAAAATAAGAAATAATTAATAAATGAAAATTTCCACCCGCAACAAACCGGGAGTTGAACACACGCACTCTCTCACAGTCTTTTTAATTTGCCGTCCGCCACTCTAACCAATCGGCCATTGCCTCACTCCTTGGCCTATCGGCAAAGCTGCAAGGTCTGTTACCATACAATGCAAATAAAAAGTTTGAAATGCTGTGTGTCTGACGCTAGATTCGAACCTCGGTATGCTTGTGTAAATTAGGTCTGCTTAAGTATATATGTTCAAAGTGAGTTTAATTAGTATCATATTTCACTTATTAATAGTCCGATTTAAATGAAATTTTCACATAACGCCCGTGGCAAGGTATTTTTCATGTAAGATATACAACTTTGGTTGTTGAGCTAATATTGTAGTTGTTAAATAGTTATTACTGATTTACAGAGGTGGAAAGGGGCGTGTCCAAATTTTACAAAAACTTTGAGACACTGCAATATATATGTATGTTGTCGCAAAATTTGATGACTCTAGCTCTTATAGTTTCTGAGATCCAGGTGTTCATACAGACAGACAGACGGACAGACAGACACGGCTCAATCGACTCGGCTACTGATACTGATTAAGAATATATATAGTTTATGGGGTCGGAGATGCCTCCTTCTGCCTGTTACGCACATTTCCGTTCCGAAAAACACAATAGACCATGCATTTTTTTAAAATCCATGGCCAAAAAAGAACTGTTAAAAATGAGGGGAAGAAAGAAAAACAAAGCTTTTGATTAACTAGGTTATTTGTTAGTCAAAGTGAACAATAAACATGCTGCCTTTTGTACGAGCTGCAAAAAAAAACGTCTAGAACACAGCCGAAGCCCGATTAAGAGCACATAGGTGAATATTTAGTGCGTGTGTATGAAGGTTTTTATACCCCTCGACCATTGAAAATGGTCAAAAAAGGGTATACTAACTTTGTGCAAATGTATGTAACAGACAGAAGGAGGCGTGGCAGACCCCATAAAGTATATATATTCTTGCTCAGGATCACTAGCCGAGTCAATTGAGCTATGTCTGTCTGTCTGCATGTCCGGATGACCAGATGAACACACAGATCTCAGCTATTATAAGAGCTAGAGTTACCAAATTTGGCATGAACATTTCTGTGTAGCCGGCGCAGATCAAGTTTATTTCAAATGTTGGATGCCACGCCTACCGCCCCCGCAAATTAATAATTCAATTTTTGAACTCAATTTATAAGCGCTGTATAAAAGATACAACTTTCTGACTTTAACATATAATAAACAGAATGAAATATCTACTTATTCTTTAAATTGCAATCGGATCGGACAATAAACACAAAAGTTATTTAAGAGAGTATGAGCATAAAACCAAGTGTTTGTGTCAGCTAACAAGGGAGGCAGGCGAGCGCGAAGCGCGAGCGCCATCTGTCGAGAATAATTTCAAAGTATTTGCATGTGTATATGTCTACATACATAGGAACATAGGTCGAAGGGTATCCCACTGTCGCGTGCTGCGCGACTGTTGTTTTTTTACTGGTTTTTTTTTAAATTTTCTATAATTGTAACGCAAGGAATGTGTGCAAAATTCATGTGCAAGAAATAAGCTTTTATTTGAAAGATCAAAAAACCTTGTACATATATATTATTCATTAAGAGTATTTTTAACCTGCTATCAGACAGAGATCACTTCATAGTCCTGGGCGACTTATCCCAGAATGTAATTGGACATCTAGTGCTGAAGGAAACTTCCTTTTGCCTTCCCGGCAACAAGACCTATTTGACGGTTTGTTTGACATGTCTTTGTTGCAGGTCAATCATGTCAAAAACTCTCTGAACAGATTGCTTGATTTATGTATCACCTCTGATCCTTCCAAGGTGATTGTAGACAGGGTACAACCCCTTTCCTAACCTACTTTACCGTACTTTAATACGAACGATTCGAATATTGCTACCGGAAATAATTAATATTATTTGTAACTATTATAAGTTTATTGCATAAATGAGTATGAAATGAAAATAAGGAAAACCTGTTTTTTATTGAAATTTAATTAAATAATTTAATTTGTTTGTAGCGGCTATATTAGAGCCCGCTTGACTGTAACTTTTCTTTTAGTTTATTGGAATAAAATAAATAAACAAAATAAAATAAGAAATAATTAATAAATGAAAATTTCCACCCGCAACAAACCGGGAGTTGAACACACGCACTCTCTCACAGTCTTTTTAATTTGCCGTCCGCCACTCTAACCACTCGGCCATTGCCTCACTCCTGGCCTATCGGCAAAGCTGCAAGGTCTGTTACCATACAATGCAAATAAAAAGTTTGAAATGCTGTGTGTCTGACGCTAGATTCGAACCTCGGTATGCTTGTGTAAATTAGGTCTGCTTAAGTATATATGTTCAAAGTGAGTTTAATTAGTATCATATTTCACTTATTAATAGTCCGATTTAAATGAAATTTTCACATAACGCCCGTGGCAAGGTATTTTTCATGTAAGATATACAACTTTGGTTGTTGAGCTAATATTGTAGTTGTTAAATAGTTATTACTGATTTACAGAGGTGGAAAGGGCGTGTCCAAATTTTACAAAAACTTTGAGACACTGCAATATATATGTATGTTGTCGCAAAATTTGATGACTCTAGCTCTTATAGTTTCTGAGATCCAGGTGTTCATACAGACAGACAGACGGACAGACAGACACGGCTCAATCGACTCGGCTACTGATACTGATTAAGAATATATATAGTTTATGGGGTCGGAGATGCCTCCTTCTGCCTGTTGCGCACATTTCCGTTCCGAAAACACAATAGACCATGCATTTTTTAAAATCCATGGCCAAAAAAAAGAACTGTTAAAAATGAGGGGAAGAAAGAAAAACAAAGCTTTTGATTAACTAGGTTATTTGTTAGTCAAAGTGAACAATAAACATGCTGCCTTTTGTACGAGCTGCAAAAAAAAACGTCTAGAACACAGCCGAAGCCCGATTAAGAGCACATAGGTGAATATTTAGTGCGTGTGTATGAAGGTTTTTATACCCCTCGACCATTGAAAATGGTCAAAAAAGGGTATACTAACTTTGTGCAAATGTATGTAACAGACAGAAGGAGGCGTGGCAGACCCCATAAAGTATATATATTCTTGCTCAGGATCACTAGCCGAGTCAATTGAGCTATGTCTGTCTGTCTGCATGTCCGGATGACCAGATGAACACACAGATCTCAGCTATTATAAGAGCTAGAGTTACCAAATTTGGCATGAACATTTCTGTGTAGCCGGCGCAGATCAAGTTTATTTCAAATGTTGGATGCCACGCCTAACGCCCCCGCAAATTAATAATTCAATTTTGAACTCAATTTATAAGCGCTGTATAAAAGATACAACTTTCTGACTTTAACATATAATAAACAGAATGAAATATCTACTTATTCTTTAAATTGCAATCGGATCGGACAATAAATCACAAAAGTTATTTAAGAGAGTATGAGCATAAAACCAAGTGTTTGTGTCAGCTAACAAGGAGGCAGGCGCGCGAAGCGCGAGCGCCATCTGTCGAGAATAATTTCAAAGTATTTGCATGTGTATATGTCTACATACATAGGAACATAGGTCGAAGGGTATCCCACTGTCGCGTGCTGCGCGACTGTTGTTTTTTTACTGGTTTTTTTTTAAATTTTCTATAATTGTAACGCAAGGAATGTGTGCAAAATTCATGTGCAAGAAATAAGCTTTTATTTGAAAGATCAAAAAACCTTGTACATATATATTATTCATTAAGAGTATTTTTAACCTGCTATCAGACAGAGATCACTTCATAGTCCTGGGCGACTTATCCCAGAATGTAATTGGACATCTAGTGCTGAAGGAAACTTCCTTTTGCCTTCCCGGCAACAAGACCTATTTGACGGTTTGTTTGACATGTCTTTGTTGCAGGTCAATCATGTCAAAAACTCTCTGAACAGATTGCTTGATTTATGTATCACCTCTGATCCTTCCAAGGTGATTGTAGACAGGGTACAACCCCTTTCCTAACCGGAAGATCCTTATCATCCTACTTTCGAAGTAAAATTTCGACTGGGGTATTTTTAATTTGGGTATAAGTATTTGGGGATATAATCGCGTGCGCTGCTTTAAGAAAGCAGACTTTGAAAATTTAAATTCTTTAATATCTTATTGTGATTGGTCTGATTTTTATGCATCAACTGATATGTCAGTTGCAACTAATATCTTTTATAAAACCTTAAACTCTGTTTTTGATATCTGTGTTCCGTTATTCTATCCGTTATGCTCAAGCAAACCCCCTTGGTTTACAAAAGAGCTGTCTCGCTTAAAAAACTTAAAGAGTAGCTTATTCAAGAAATATAAGCAAAGAAATGCACCGTTTGTCTTTTCCCGCTACCTAACGTCGGCAAATTTTACCGTGCTTAACGCGAAATGTTATAAAAACTATTTGACCAGATGTAGGTTTCAGTTTTTTCAGAATCCTAAAAAGTTTTATAGTTTTGTTAACATGAAGCGTAGGTCAGCGGTCTTTCCTTCTAAACTTTCGTTTGATAACGCTGAGGCAGACACAGATCAGGCCATGGCCGATATGTTTGCTAAGTTTTTTCAAACAACTTGTTCTTCTTCTACGCCAAGCATTCATTCTTATCCATATAGTGTACCGAGTTCAAATGGCATCTTCACACCGTTACTGAACGAAAGTTCACTTTTTAAGGATCTTAGCTTAGTTAAACCAGTCTTTTCACCAGGTCCCGATGGTATCCCCGCCTGTGTACTTAGATATTGTGCCAATTCCTTATGTAAGCCATTGCTCAAATTATTTTCACTGTCCTTAGACACCGCCTCCTTTCCTTCCATATGGAAGGAATCATTTATTATCCCTTTACTCAAAAAGGGCAGTAAGTCTGATGCAAGTAATTATAGAGGTATCTCTAGCTTATCGGCTATACCTAAATTCTTCGAGAATGTTATAACTCCTCACTTGCAACATTTTAGCAGTTCCGTTATATTCCCTTTTCAACACGGATTCGTAAAACGTCGTTCTACCACGACAAGTTTGCTTGAGCTGACATCCTTTGTGGTAAAAGGATTTCAGAAAAATCTTCAAACCGATGTCATTTATACTGATTTCAGTAAGGCATTTGACTTAGTCAACCATTCTCTTCTTGCACATAAACTGAATCTTCTAGTTTTCTCACCAAAACTTCTTAGTTGGGTTATGAGCTATTTGCGTGACAGAACCCAACGAGTCCTCTTTAAGAATAATCTTTCTTACCCCGTTCATGCCACATCTGGTGTCCCCCAGGGAAGCCATTTAGGTCCCCTGCTTTTTACACTTTTCATCAATGACCTTCCAACGGTCATACTTAACTCTCGTACTCTCATGTATGCTGATGATGTCAAGCTCTATTTTCAATTTAGAGACGACTCCTGTCATTTACTCCTTCAATCTGACTTAAATTGTTTCTATTCTTGGTGTCGTGCAAATCTCCTTAATCTGAACAGCTCCAAATGCAAGCTGATGACATTCTCAGGAGCCTGTCCAAAGTACGTATCTTACTCTCTTTGTGGTTGTACCTTGGAAAGAATTTCCCTGGTTGATGATCTAGGTGTCCGTTTGGACCGCAAACTCAAGTTTTGCGAACATATATCATCAATGGTTAATAAAGCTATGGGTGTGCTCGGCTTTATTAAGAGATGGTCTAAGGAGTTTGACGATCCTTACCTAACTAAGACTCTTTTCACCTCGCTTGTTCGTCCAATTCTAGAGTACGGATTATGTGTCTGGAGTCCTCAGTACACAGTTCACAAGGATCGCATTGAATCCGTACAGAAAAACTTTTTAATTTTTGCCTTGCGAGGCCTTAACTGGGATGTAAATTCAAGACTTCCTTCCTATCCTAGTAGACTTTTGTTACTAAATCTGCCTTCCCTAGCCAATCGTAGAACTATGCTTGGTGTTGTATTTATTTATAACCTTATACAAGGGGACATAGATAGTAACGACTTACTTAGTCGACTACACTTCTCTGTCCCTGGTAGAATTACCTGTAATTATCTTCCCCTAAAACTTTCATAGTGTAGCTCGAATTATGCCCTGCATGAGCCTTTCGGGGTATTATGTTCGGACTACAATAAACTATATTACATTGTTGCTAACAACAACAATAATTCTGTATCTTGCTTAAAAGTACAAATCCTTACCCACCTTTCTAGTAACTAGTTAAATATATACTTATCTTCTTTCTAGTAACAGTAGTACTTTTTAACTAACTGCATGTTTGAACATTCTAATCGCTATTTTGATTAGGCTTCGCTTACTAACACTAACTCTCCTAATCTGATTGGGTTTTTTTGGGTTTTCCCCAATCCTCTGCAACAAATGTTGGATCGGCTCTTTCGTTTTTTTATCCCAATGTCAAGTCAATTCAATTAATTTCTTTATTCTTTCTTTTCTCACAGCTAAGATTTTACTTTTAACTTAAAATTATTAATTATAACTATTAATTGTTTTTTTTGTCCGACTATAAACTAATGAAATAAAATAAGGGGAATATGTTTTTGGTTTGGGTTTACCAAGTTCAATTGTTTTCTATACAGTAGCCAAGCATTTGTAACGGATGTTCCCAGGCACCAATAAAAAATTCTTATGTACCACTTTTTTGATCGATGGTTAATTTTGTAGAGCTCCATCAGCATATCTGCCAAATCTACTCCACCCATACCTTTATTGTATGAAGCAACAATAGCTGCCCTTGAAATATCAATGTAAGCTTTTTCTTTTGGGCTCCAACGTTTGCATATTCCAACAGGCTGATCACCTTCACACGAAGATATTAGTTGAACAGGCTTATTGTCAAACCATTTTACACACACAAGATTATGGTTAATTTCGCATTTTATATCAAAAGACCCCCTTCTGCGTTTTTGTAATTCCGCATCTGAGAGCAGTTGGTAATTTCTAATGCGATTCTTACGTACAGTACCTGTTGCAAAGATTCCTATTTCCTTCAACGAAATCAGAAGGCTTACAGACGTAAACCAATTATCAAAATATAGTTTAAAATTTTTGTCTTTGGGAAGACTTTTTGCCAAATACAAGACAACATCAGAAGATATTCCCAAGCCGTAAGAAGGACAAGTGCCTTCTCCAACATATAGCATAAAATCATAAACTAATCCAGATATTCCAGCCTACGTAAACATTTTAAGACCCCATTTATGAGGTTTAGCTGGATTATATTGCTTAAACGTGGATCGACCTGCAAAAAAAAGCAATTAATACAAATAAAGCCAATTTAAAAGAAAATTAAAAACGTACCTTTGAACGCAATTATTGCTCATCGACACTTTGATGCTCTTCCTGAGGTAGTTTTCCAAAATTTTCTTTGAGAATTCTGAGATAAGGGCGGATCTTGTAGAGTTTATCATAGTTGGAATCTCCTTTTTTTAATTGTTTGGCGTTGTCGTTGAAATGTAAGCATTGTTTTATTTTTTCAAATCTCCCACGTGGCATTGAATCAGTTATTGCGGTAAACTTTAAATCCTTTGACCATGCCATTCTGAGTTGCGGTAGTTTTAAACACCCAAGTACAATAAAATGCCAATGTAGCGTTTGATTTCTTCCTCATATCCTCCTGCAAACTATATATATCAGTTTGCCTTGCCATGAAATGAATTATCTGCGTATCAAAAAATGTGTAGAAGAACTCCACTGGCGTCTTTATCTCCCCGACATCAAAAGTTTTGTCATCTTCCCAAATACTCTCTGGAGCTACAAACGGCCTTGTTCTCCACTTTAGCGTCTTTGGATCAATTTTTCCAAGCAACTGTCAACAACAACGCAAGAGTCAGGTTCACATCCTTTAATCACTGTATTTTCCAGAAGGTCAATTTCGATACTTTCTCCCCTTTCAAGAATTCCTTCTAAATTCTTCTCCAGTACCGTAGAAATGTCTTTCATCTCATCACCACTTTCTTCGTCAGTAGAAACATCCCAATCAAAGTTTAAAGCCCGTTCAATTTCTTCGTTAGACAAACGTTTCACTTTCGGTCTCATATCTAAATGCAAAATTATTACCACGAGTGCCCAAGGTTGCTCACAAGCAACTTAGCAACTTTGAAAATTATTTACATACTTATTGTTCACTATTAACTAAGTTCGACTATATCACTGTCTAGTTAACTCTTTGCTAAATAATTATTTGTTTATACTTTAGGTTCTTTTTAAAGTATTATAAAAGTAAATTACTAATTTCAAAAGTTCCACCGAATATCGAAACAATAATTATTGTGATGCGCGTGCTGTTTATTGCAAATATTTTCTGCAACTCATCTCCAAATGCGTTTTTTGCATTTTATATTTAGAGTAGACACATAAAAGCACCGTTATCATAAAGAATGAGCAGATAAAAACAAAAGGCACGCTTACAGTTAGCTCTGAAAACATAAAAATTGCTCACAAGCAACGTTGGGCGCGAAAGAGATCGGCATTTGGCATATTATATAGGCAATATATGCGCTTACTACACCTCCCTCCTTTTGAAAAATAACGAAATATAGTGGAGTTATTATCTAATATAATTTTAGCTTAATTATACTATTATTGAAAAATTCTTTTTTTTTTTTATTTTAGTTAATTCTTATTACTTATATACTTTATATATGAAATTTTTTTTTTTTTTTTTAAATTTTATTTCTACTTTTATTGTTATAATGGAACAAAGTTTAATTGTATATAAAAAACATTAAGAAAATTTTTATAACTAGCTATGAAATAAATGCTTTAAGCCTATCTTTATGAACTAATTGTTCTTTATTTTTCATACTTTTAATTTTTATATTATTTCTATCTTCTATGCTTACTACTTCGAAAGACCCTATATATTCACTCTCTAGCTTATGACCTGTTTCATTTAAAAGTACTAGGCTGCCTACCTTTAATTCTACATCTCTATTTGTTTTATCGTAATCTAGCTTTCTTTTTTGTTTTTTTTTTCTATTAGTGTCCTAGCACTATTTTGCGCAACTTCTAGTCTAAACTTAAACTCTTTTGAGTAATGCTCAATGTTATATATAGGGTCGATTTTGTTCGAATTATTAAATTAAATAAACTGTCTTGGTGATGGGCCAAAGACAAGTTCATATGGGCAGTATTCGTGTACGGTTGATGGAGTTGTTTTGAAACAATAAGTGAAGTATTTCAACCATATGTCCCAGTCGTCTTTATCGATTGAATTGTATCAGCGTACATATTCATTGAATATTCGATGACTTCTCTCCACTGTTCCTAAAGTTCGATGATGAAGTGCTGTTGATTGTATTGTATATTACTTATTTTCATATATTTTCACAAATCACTAATAAGTGAATTTTTGTATTCGGTACCCATGTCTGTTATGAACGTCTTCATACTTTACCGTACTTTAATACAAACGATTCGAATATTGCTACCAGTAATGGGCCACGACGCGTCATCTGTGATTGTCGACAGCGTTACGTCAAGAATGCGTCGACAATGTCATGAGTGCGTCGACAATGTCATTAATGCGTCGACAATGTCGACTATGTAGACAATATGAACAGTTGGTCTCCGCGCAGGCAGCTTTTAAAAGAGATCAGTTCGATAAAAGAGGCGGTCGGTCGATATCGATTGCGAATATTCTCGAAGCCAAACTAAAAAAATACGAACGCGCCTTTGTCATCTTAAAAAGAACTGTTAAAAATAAGTGGAAGAAAGAAAAACAAAGCTTTTGATGAACTAGGTTATTTGTTAGTCAAAGTGAACAATAAACATGCTGCCTTTTGTACGAGCTGCAAAAAAACATGCTGAACACAACCGAAGCCCGATTAAGAGCACATAGGTGAATATTTAGTGCGTGTGTATGAAGGTTTTATTTTTTAATTTTTCTATAATTGTAACTCAATGAATGTCTGCAAAATTCATGTGCAAGAAATAAGCTTTTATTTAAAAGACCAAAAAAACTTTTACATATATATTATTCATTAAGAGTTAAAGATGTTTCAGAAGATGACGATAACGAATAAAATATAATTGAATAAATTGTTTTTTATTTAATGAAATGTATTATATTTTCTTTACTAAGCCTTTGTCGACATTGTCGACATGTCGTCTTCAAACATTGTCGACATTCGATTGTCGACACGTAGACAATCGTGTAGTCTACACCGTGTAGTCTACGCGGCACATCACTGGCCGTGATTCAATTCATGCTGTATAAACAAAAACATTTTTTTTCTCTGTGTAGCATGAAGACAACTATTATTGCAAGTGTGTAAGTATGTGGTATATCAGTGAGAGGCGTGGATCGCTGTGCACGAAAAGGGAATGTGAAAATAACATCATACGAAAAGGGAATGTGAAAATAAGATCATACCGAACAATAATTTGTTAAATTCCTTGTAATTTATTCTCTTAATGCTAGGGCGTGTACAATATTTTTGGTTAGCACATTTTTAGCTAGGACATACAAACTGAAGGGCATGCCACGTATAATTGAACATGTGAAAAACATGGTGTGCTCAAATCTAAGCCACAAATCGACATCGTATGGCCTTGGGACTTATTAATTGTCATGGCAAATGCCAATCGAATTGGAAACTGAATTCGTTTAAATGGACATGGCACATCTGTGGGGATAATAGGGATCAATATCTTTTCACCTCGGAACTTTCCATTTAAAATGACGGCTTCGAAAACGTTTTTCATTAATTTTTGAATAACTAATCGCGTACCGTTGCACAGTCGCGGCGGATTCAGATTCCGAAGCAAAATAATGGGAGATCCAACCTTTAATTCTAAATTATGCGGTGGCATGCCTGGATAATCCAATGAGTTAAAACTCTGTGGGAAAATTAACAGCTTCGCTTTCTTCACAAACTGTATCAATAGATTTGTATGCTACTAAGTTCCCTGGCAACAACTGTTGTATTTTGATATTTAAATCGTCAACGTCCGCATTTTTTGCCGCTAAAATAGCTCTTTCTGCAGCCACTCCTAATTTATGTACTGTGTGTGTACATCCGGAAAGATTTTTTGAATCAGAGCATGTTGCGGATCAATTATTGTGCAGAAAACTGTCGGTACTTTAACGCATCCAGTTTCATCTGTAGTAAGTTTCCCATCGCCGATAGTTAAGAGTTGGTTTGCGAATGTCTCAGCGGATGGATCTTGTAGAATTTGAACGCGCATATTCATTTTGAGTTGTAGTTTTTCTACATTACGCCATAATGGCAATCGTTGATCTCATCCGCGTATGTTGAAATGATAACGGGCCAGTAACATTAACCAACAACAGTCGAAGATATAAGCACTCAGTCTGCCTTGGATTGACTGTAAACACCCGCCCCAAGGCGTTCGATTTGAATAAATTGGGACATGTATCAACTGGTAAGCCTTGCTTGCGGGGTGTCCAATTTTTTATTTGAGCCCATGTGAAAAAGCGTGGTACTTCTGAATGGAGTAATGTTCGTGCAAAGGCCCCATAATCATCGGCACGCTTACTTGACAAAATAAAAAAATGTTAGGGATGGACAACACTTATCGGTTAGGGGTACGAAATATAGATGTTAACCGATTGCCAGGCCTACAAAATATACTCTCCAAATTTCATCAAAATCGGTCAAGTAGTTTCGGAGGAGTTCGGTTACTAACAGTGTGACAGCAGAATTTTATATATAAGAATATATATATATAACGTCTGTGTTTATTGTGCGATCAGATAGAAATTTAAGCGATATGTAGATATTATAGTTAGCTTAGGATTGGTCCAAATCAGAAAGATATATTTTTATATGTCGCTCACAAACCGGCATACAAGTTAAATTATTGACTTTTGAGGTGCGTGTTATCTAAATTTCAAATAAACTTGATTTGCGTATGGTATACAGAAACCTTAATGGAAAATTTGGTATGTTTAGCTTTCGTAATTGCTGCGATTAGAGAGTTCATCCAGACGGACAGACAACCGACTCAGCTAGACTTATCAAAATATATATACTATATGGAGTCTTCCATACCTCTTTCTGCCTGTTACATAGATTGGCACAAAGTAAATATATCATTTTATGATATAAAAATCGATTTTCTTATATTTCGTGATTGTTTCATAATTCTTTTTTTTTCTTGAAAACCAAAGTGGTATCGATATTCCCTATTAAATATCTAAGAAATCTTTTTTAGCATATCTCTAATTCTGCATTATTTATCGACTAAAAATATTTACAACAGCAGCTTAGTCTGTATGAGTACATAGCAATACATACATGAGACATCTGAATAAATTTGTACTGGGTGCATGACATTTATCATTTAACAATTCATAGTTCAATTTGCTCGCTAAAGACGTCTTCACTGATTTGCAATCCTACAATTTGAATTTATAACCAGTAAGAAAGGCAACAGTCGCGCGGCACGCGACAGTGGGATACCCTTCGACCTATGTTCCGGTGTAGTTTAATTTGTTAATTTCACACACATATACAAATGCGCATGCTTTTAAATTATTGCCGACAGATGGCGCCTTGCGCTCGCCCGCCTCTCTTGTTAGTTGATACAAGCACTTGGTTTTATGCACATACTTTCTTAAATAACTTCTATGTTTATTGTCCGATCGGATTGGAATTTTGAGAATACGTAGATATTTTAATAAGCTTAGTATATGTTAAAGTCTGAAAGTTGTATCGTGTATACAGCGCTTACAAATTGAGTTCAAAAATTAAGTTATACATTTGCGGGGGCGGTGGGCGTGGCACCTAACATTTGAAATAAAGTTGATCAGCTTATAGTACACAGGAGTCTTCCTGCCAAATTTGGTAACTCTAGCTTTTATAATAGCTGAGATCTGTGCGTTCACACAGACAGACAGACAGACAGACGGACATGGCTCAATCAACTCGGCTAGTGATCCTGAGCAAGAATATATATACTTTATGGGGTCTCCCACGCCTCCTTCTGGCTGTTACATACATTTGCACAAAGTTAGTATACCCCTTTTTGACCATTTTCAATGGTCGAAGGGTATAAAAAATCTTGTTTTTGTATGCGGACTGATTGAAAAGGATTTCATCATCACATATTATAATTATATTTTATATTTGTTTTTTTTTTAAACCCATTGCTTTATATATTGGATCTTCTCTTATTATGAGACTAACAATAATTATTCAAATCTTATTATATAAATTAGATTAATTACAATTTGAAATAATTGTATTAGTAAGAGACGGCCCTAAGATTTCTTTGCTGGGCTGGAGAATCTTTGCGCTCTAGTCTGCTCTGACTACATACACCCGTGAGCGACTTCGCGAGAGGATTTTCGGGTGCGGCGAGCTTTGCTTGATGTTTACTCTTTCTCATCTGGATTTCCTCGTTGACGAGATTTATGTTGTGGTCTCTATGAATGCTTTCACTGTGTAGGTACCATGGTGCCCCAGTCATAGTTCGCAGAATTACTAACTGAGCTAGCTGTATAATTTCAATGTTGGTTTTTCACGCGTTTTTCCATAGTTCACAGTCTTATGTCCAGATGGAGTTGCAATTAATAAGCCAGTGAAGATTGCCTGCTTAAAGCTTCATATGAGTCCTTTTAGATTCTATATGTCGCCGCCAGGTGAGGCGCCTATCTAGGTGAACGCCGAGATATGTTACTACGTCTGATTGTGGGATTAATATATTGTTTAGGGTACATGGTGGGCAGGTTTGTTTATTCATTGTGATTGTTACATGTCTACTTTTGCTCTCGTTTATCTTAATGAGCCAGTCCGCAAAGCATCTTTCCACTGTTTTAAGATGCCAGTCAAGTTTTTCTGTTGTCTTTGATGGGCATTTGGATCGGCTGAGTATTACAACGTAGAAGTTGTAAGCTGATAGTTTGTAGGCATGTCTGCTGTGTATAGGGTGTAAAGAACGGGTCCCAGCACACTACCTTGGGGGACTCCTGCATTGATGACGCGGTCGTGTGAAGTCAAACTGTTACACCTGATTGAGAACACTCTTTTGAAGAGATAAGATTCGAACACTTTGTGGGTATTCTGCGGAAGCAGTTTTGTTATCTTGTACATTAGTCCTTCCAGCCAGACTCGGTTAAATGCTTGTACAACGTCTAAGAATATTGCTGAGCATTATTACCGTGCTCAAAAGCAGTAGGAATTTCGTTTGTGATGCAATTGACCTGTTCGATCGTTCCATGATTTTAGCGAAAACCAAATTGATGCGATGGTATTGTGTTTCGCCTTCTTAAGTAGGGAGCTAGGTGTTTTAAAAATGCCCTTTCAAACAGTTTCGAGAGACACGATAGCAGACTGATTGGTCTGTAGGATGAGGGTTGCGTTTTGTCCTTGCTTAAGAATCATCGCTATGACCGCCTTTTTCCACCTTTGGCGATAGTATCCAAGTTTCCTAATAGCGTTAAAAAGATTGCATAAGGTCAGTGGGAGTTCTATGATCATTTTTGGTGTCACCAAGTCGTGTCCGGTTGATTTTTTAGGGTTAAGATCTTTTAAGATATATGTTATCTCAATTTGACTAAATGTTATTGGATTTATTGGTGGCAAGATTTTAATTACTGCAGGTAGGACAAATGAGTTGCTAGCAGAATTTGGTTGGAATACGTTCTGAAGGTAATCGGCGAATGTATTTGCTCTATCTTCCTCGCTGCGTATCCAGCTTCCAGAGGGGCCTCGCAGTGGAACGACTGTTTCTGCTGGTGGGCGATAGTTGTTCGATGTATATATGCTGGGCGTTTGCTTCCTCAAGCTTAAGTGCCCTGGTTAGTCTACGTGTTGCTATTTTTAGCAGTTCCTTAGCCTTTGGGGATCTGTGATTCTTCCATTCTCTTCTTAGTCTTCGTTTTTCAAGAACTAGCTGTTCGATTTCGCGAGTTGTCTTGATATGATTTGTCATTTTGTGTGTGTCTGGAGGGGTAGAGGCCTTGTCAGGTGGTCAACATCCTCATCGGTAGACACTCTTTGAGTTGGTTCCATATGAGTACAAACATATTTCGTGTACCTTGCCCAGTTGGTCCTGTTGCCAGTCAGCCTGTAGGGCTGCTTAGTTATATGTGGTCGATGCCAGAGAGTAAGTAAAAAGACGTGATCCCCCTATATAATTATATAACTAACGTAAAGAAGTTAATATATGTTCTATGTCCCTTATCGAGTACAAAATTGCATCGATCAATCGACGTATTGAGAAAACTCAAATATCTCTAATCATCAACTTACTGCTTGTTTCAGACCGTAATTTGCCATGTTCAATTAAAATATTCTATATGCAGAAACATAACACACCTTGAGGAACTTTCATTAAAATTTAAAATTTCCGTTAGGAAAACGTCCATATGATGTACTTGTAAATCATATTGAAGCGAAATTGATAATAAGAAACGAAAAATATAATATATATTTTCAGGCCGTTTAACAATCGAGCAGGTATTGTTTATCTTATGGGCATTCAATTCTGTTTCAATATCATCATTCCATAACGACTTAACACTCCTCCTTTGTATTTCTTCAAATTTGGAATATCATTAAAAATAGTAAAGTTCATCACACTAATAAGATACCGGTCGCCTATTCTTTAATCTTTCACTTCTTCTTGTGGTAGATTTTCTAAGTCAAATCTGTTATCCTTACTTTCATTTCGGATATCATTATCCTTACTCTCATTCAAAACATTTTTATTATCACACTCCTTATTTTCAAAAAAGGGTGCTTTTTGTGATCACCTTCCTTACTCTCATTCATAATTTTCGTTTGATCACCCTCGTTACTCTTATTCAGGAGCTCCATTTGATTAACCTCCTTACATTCATTAAGGAGTTCGATTTTACTTTTCGCTCTAGAATTTAGCATATTAGATCTCATATTCTATTAAACAAGTATCTCTGCCACAATAAAATTTGGATATTCATTTTCAATCCTTTCTGATGATACATATTCAGGCATATCTGTCGAAAAGTATTCCCTACCATTGTTAATATAGAGATTCACAAGTTTAAGGTTGAAATGGGCATTACTTTTCTATACAATATCTTTTAACATCACTAAAATATCAAATTCATTCTTAAATAGCGATCTTCAAATATGGCATAATATGTCTTATCATCAATTGAAACTGGTGTTATAGGACCACACACATTAATGAATTTCAAATTTAGGTCTTTTTATATGTTTTATATTTATTTTTGTGCTTTTTAAAATGTTATCGTAAACGAATTTTTGCTTGCTTTCCATTCAGACAGGCTTCCCATAATTCGTCAATTTAATATCAAATATTATCATCACTAAACAAATTTATCACTAAACAAATTCATCACTAAACAAATTCTTTCTTTTTATTTTCAGAAATTTCCTTTTCCTAATATGACCTAATCTCTCATGGCATAATCGATATAAATTGTTCCATCCGAATTCAAAAATTGGTGTATTGTACATACCTGAATTCTTTACGACCACTATTTTGTTTTTTTTTTGTGATCTTTTCACAGTTGTTTCTGCACTCAGTGTTCATACCAGCCTCTTTCAATCGGTTGACAGAAAAAATTTCCTCAAGCGTGATTTGTTTTCTATTAGCCAGCCTCACTATTCCACACTTTGTAGCTTAAAAAAAACTAACTGCCTTTCACCTTCTTATAACTGTGACGCTGCAAGAAGCGCGGCACATTTTTTTGTTAAATATTATTAATAAATATAAGTTGAACTTAAGGCTAATATACCCCGCAGTGTTTGAATCATAGGCAGCAAGGTATTAGACAGAGGCACAGGCAAAACAGGGAACAGGCTACACAACACAGGCGAAACCCCAGACGTTCGGCGCCCATGCACAGCTCGCACAAGTAACAGTGCCTCGGTACCAAGAGCTTATGCACAGGCCGGCAGCATATCAGAACACAAGTAACGTTGCCTCGGTACCTAGAGCTCGAGCCTAGAACACAATTAACGATGCCTCGGTACCCAGAGCTCCAGCCTAGTGCTTGGGTACCCAGAGCTTGCGCACAGACAGCAGGAGAGTCGATCGAGAGCAGCGGAGCAAGCCAGTTGTGCTAGCTCTTTAAAAGTAAACTTAGTGCAAAGTACAGTGTCAGAATACCCTGAAGGACGATGAATCCTGTCGCAGGACAAGCTAGGTAAGCAGTAAAAAAGCAAATAATGAAAGCTCTGTTATGAGCAACGTATGGTGCGAGGTAGGCAGGAAGACAAGGACCAATTAATTAGGATAAGTGCGATAAGAAATAAAAAATAAATAAAACGCGCAGTGATAATTTACCCGGTGGCTCATTCTTTCCTAGTGCGTGTGTAAAGGTGTCGTTTACGTGTGTGCCTGCGTGAGTGTGTATTCGCAGAGCCATGTCTTCTGGTATGCCGGTGCTCCGCCGACCAGTAAGAGATTCTGAGTATACACAACCGTAGGCCGTGTCGTGAGTGAAACGCTAGTTGCCAAGTGGGCGCGTGAGCGTGTGCTCTAACGAGTTGCGGCGTGGTGGAATACACCACTGAGCGACTTGTGGTAGTACGAAAGTACCTGCGGTCACGGGCGTTTTGCACGGCAAGCGGCCGGCCAGGCACGCGTGACACGAAGGAGCGGTCAGGAATCGCGTGCACGTGAGCTCAAGAGGACCACGTGGTGGTAGAATTCGCCACCAGGTGGCTTGCGAGTACACGTGCGTGACGTGGACCATGTGCGCTTGTTATACCCTGTACATATCTCAGTAGTGCATAACCTGCTAGTAGCCCCTCTTTCTAAAGGTCATAGAAGTCCTAGTATTTATAAATTTTCTGTAAAGACTCTGGCGAGACTGAGATATGTACCCCAGCTTGGGAAAAACATCCTTATATTACTTACCAAAATGTCAGAAGACTTCGTTGCAAACTGTCTAGTCCTTTCATTAATACTCTTTTACTTGCTTCCCATATTTTGGTGTTTGCGGAGACTTGGTTCAAACCGGAAAATTTAAGCTCTGAAGTTTTCCCAAGTAAGTACACAACTTACAGGCTTGATCGCCCTGACCGACGTGGTGGCGGATTACTTATCACAGTAGATTCAGCCATTACATCTCAACTTTTACAACCGGAGATCCAATAGGATATTGAATTCCTGTGTGTAAAATTACACTTTCCCGGTTTTTACTTTTATGTAACCTATGTTCCGCCGTCATCGAAATTCAAGACTGTCTTTAACCTGTTATCAGACAGGGATCAGTTTATCGTCCTTGGTGACTTTAATATTTCTGAAAGCAACTGGACATCTTGTACTGAGGAAAATTTTCTGTTGCCTTTAATGCAGCATGACCTTTTTGACGGTCTGTTTGACATATCATTGTCTCACGTCAATCATGTCAAAAGTTCTTTAAACAGAACGTTGGATTTATGCTTTGCCTTTGATCCATCTAGGGTAATTCTACACAGGACCCTACCACTTTCTCTACCAGAAGATCCTTACCACCCCACTTTCGAAATACATGTGCATCTCGGAACTTGTTTCGTTAGACATGAAAACATGTGTAAACGTATACGCTGCTTTAGAGAAACATACGTTGCAATGTTGAATACTTTAATTCTCAATTTGATTGGTCTGCTCTCTAGCCAATTACTAACATGTCAGTTGTGATAAATTTATTTTATAACGCACTTAACTCTTTTAATTTTCCATCCGACAAGCTCGAGCAAGCCTCCTTGGTTTACAAAAGAGCTGTTGCGCCTTAAAAACTTAAAGTCTAGTTTATTTAAACAATACAAAGTAAATAACTCTGCTCTTGCTCTTTCCCGCTACTTAATTGCTCGGTCTAACTTTACCGTGCTGAACGCGAACTGTTATACAAATTATTTAACTCGTTGTAGATTTAAATTTTTTCAGAATCCGAAACAGTTTTATACCGAAAGTCTGCGGTATTTCCCTCCAAATTGACGTTTAAAAATGTTGATGCAGACACAGATCAGGCCATTGCCGATATGTTTGCAAAATTTTTTCAAACCAATTACTCACCATCTACACAAATTGCTGCCGTGTATCCATATAAGATTCCAAGCTCGAATGGTATTTTCACCCCTCTCCTGAACGAAAGTTCACTGGTTAAGGATCTTTTTTTGGTTAATCCAGTATTCTCGCCAGGACCCGACGGTGATCCCACTTGCGTACTTCGATACTGTGTCAAATCAATTAGTAAGCGACTTGTTAGAGCAGCACATGAATTTGTAAATTTAGTAAATTAAGTTAATTGTAGTTTAAAGTAATTTGTTAGCGTTAAGTAATTGAAGTAGAAGACAATGAAGTTGTGTATTTAAGAGCGCCAAGAAGGCATTTAGTTTAAGCAGGCTCTCTTTATTTGAGCTTGAGCGATCGGCAATTGCCGACGGCAAATTCGAGAGTGCGTGGCCAAGCTGTGGTCACCGCTCCAGATAGTATGAATTTCGTCTTCGTTTATCAAGCAACTTAGCGTGCCATCAGCAACAATAAATTCATTGTTAATCGAATTCACCGCGTCTCAACTTTTATTTAAATTTTTTATCTCGTTTCGCTAAAAACGCTTAGCGAATTTTTCATTGGCGCCCGAGCAGGGACTTCGGTGTTTTTATAAACAATTTAAATTTTGTGAAAATTATTGTTTGCTTGTTGGCCGTTGCTTGCGCGTTCGTGTGGGTCCAAAATAAATAAATAAACACAAAGTTTGTCACTTTGTTGTACGCTACCAAGCCGGATTTGTTTGTCGTCGCTGGACCAAATGGAAAAATCTCGTTCCATGTCTATTGATTCCCTAGACAGTCTCCAGGTATTTCGTGTCAAAAATTGAGCTGAAAGTTTATTGTGTGCTGTCGCTCTGTTCGACATAATATTAAAAAACAAATTTTTGAACAGCTCAATTCTTGGCACTTATTAACAATTGCATGCAAAGTATTCTTGTATATATGTAAGTGTATGTATGTACATTATTAACTGCTTTTAATACATAAATCGCCTAACAAGCCGCCAAAATAGTCTGTGAACAGCAGACAACTGTACAAAATTACACATATGTACATAGAATAACACAAACATACATACATACATATATTTTTTTTTCGTTGTTATATACATACATATATTCTAACAAGTAATATTCAACTGCATGAATTTTGATATAAAACATAAATAAAACAAACAAAACGGCAATATTTATTTACATTTGTTATTTAAACATAAAATTGGTGGTCAAATTGTTTAAATTGTGTGTTTTTGTGCAACGCAAATTGTCGCGGTCTTTACACATTTACATATAATCGCGAATTTCGAACATATGTTAATACATAAAGTTATACGCACATACATATTTGCGTTTGCACATACACACCTACATACATATTCTCTTTGCTTGCTTGCGCTCTCAATTTTTCGTTGTTCGCCAATCTCGCTTGCATTCGGCGTCGCTTGCATTTGCCGCCGCTTGCATTTTGTTACCCCGCATATTTTACAGCTGTCTACAAACGTAGTGTCAGCGAACTTTGATTTCATACTCTTCTCGCTTGTTTCGTTTGTTTGATATACATACCACTTAGAGTGCGTGTGTTTATATTCTTTCGTTAGATTTGCTTACCCCGCACCCCGCATTTTACATTGCTGCCTACAAACGTCGTTACAGTAAACGTTAGCTTGCCTTACTTTGGATCGCTTGGATCACTTTCGTTGTTTGCTCACACAACGCATAGGTTGCGTGTGTGTGTGTATTAGGCAAGCTAGATTTACATAGTCGGCGTCGTTGCGAGGGTAGCTCACAAAGTTGTGAGATTGTTTTCATTGTTAAGTAATTAATACATTCTTTTTTAAAGCAACATGAGTGAGTCTGAAAAGACTGGTGAAAAGCCACAAGTCAGCAAAACAGCTGCAAAATTATCGCTATGTTTGCAAAGATTTGATAGGGTTAGCGCTGACATCTCCCGTATGCAAACAGCAATTAAATCAAAGACCATTTCGTCTGATAAAACAGAGTTAGCTTGCCGTTTAGAACTTTTAGACGGTTACATTGAAAAGGCGATGAATTTACAGGCTGAGTTAGATAATTTAAACCCTCAGAATGACTCTAGAGGGCCATTAGAAGATTTGTGCGTCATCACAAAGGCGTTATATATAAATGCATCAAAGGCAACGCCAGAGCCAATAATTGAGCACAATTGCTCCATAGTTTCGAGCCAGCGATCCCAACTGCCGAAAATGCGTTTGCCCAGATTTAGTGGCAAACATTCGGAATACAAAAATTTTATCTGCCTGTTTGAAAGTTTGGTCGACAATGACAATTCCTTGTCAAACGTCGAAAAGTTCAACCATTTAGTTTCGTGTTTGTCCGATGAAGCATTGGGGGTAGTTAAGCCATATCAATTAACGGATTGTAACTATCCAAAGGCCCTCGCTAGTCTCAAGGCAGTATATGACAACAAATGTCTTATATTCTTTGATACTGTTTCGCAATTGTTTGACATACCTAGCATGACAAAACCATCTGCATCGAGTTTGAGATCGATTATAGACACGGTGTCTGCTATTTATGCTTCGTTGTCGTCGTTAGGAAACGACAGAGACATTGCGAATGCAATGATAATTCACATGGTCATGGCAAAGGTAGATCATGGTACCAAATCTCGCTTTGAAGAGCAGCTTGACTATGATACGCTGCCATCCTGGGAAGATTGTGCTAGACAACTGAATAAAAGATATCAGTATTTGTCAACAGAGGAGTCAACTCGTGACAAAACAAAGTCGCGAATTGACGCCAAGAAGCCCCATCAGGGTAAGTCTTCCTTTGCTATTTCTGATGGAGGGCGTCAATCAACGTCTGTATGTGTTTTCTGCAAGTCTGAAACGCACAATATCTCTTCGTGTCCGTCGTTTTCTGCAATTTCAGTTATGCAGCGTTTTGAATATGTCAAAGCACAAAAGTTGTGCCTAAATTGTTTGGTTGTTGGGCATACAGTCTCTAAGTGTAAGGCCCCAAAGTGTAGAGTTTGTTCAAGGCCTCACCACTCCTTGCTTCACAGGTATACTACTCCTGATCAAGGTGAGGTATCTACACATCAAGCAACTGTGGCAGACGTGCATTTGGGCCATGTGTCAAATAATGCACAAATTGTTCTTGCCACTGCTGTTGTTAATGTCAAAGACAGATTTGGTCAGTTGCATTCTGCACGAGCCTTGCTTGACAGTGGTTCCCAAATCAATTTGATATCAGAGAGTATGGCCCAGATGTTACGGCTCAAGCGGGAGCCAACATCTTTAGCTATTTAGATGGTTGGAGGTGCAACAATAGATAGCAAAAACAAGATATGTGCTTCTATTCAGTCGCGCATAAATTCCCACAATTTGTCGGCTGACTGTTGGGTGTTGAAATCCATTTCAACAACACATCCAGGACAGTCCATGAGTATTTCAAATTGGAAAATACCCAAAAACCATAAAGCTGACAGATCCAGATTTTTATAGGCCAAATAAGGTGGACATTCTGTTGGGAGCAGAATTATTTTATGAATTGTTGTGCGTTGGGCAAATAAAACTCGGTTCCGAACTTCCAACAATGCAAAAAACGCTGCTAGGATGGATAGTAGCAGGCAAATATACTGGACAAGTGCCCAGGCATCAGTTCAGTGGGTGTTTAGTAGCCCAAACTAATTGTTCTCTCGACTCGTTAATTAACCGTTTCTGGGAATTGGATCAATGTCCGTTCGAGTCGAAGGCTGGTCGCCAAACAGCTGAACAGCAAGCTTGTCAACTGTTCTTCAAGAAAACTGTAAAGTTATCTTTTGGTCGTTTCCAAGTGGATCTCCCTTTCAAGACCGATCCTAAAGTTCTTGGCTTGTCCTTTCAATCTGCTGAAAGGCGTTTTTTGCAACTTGAGCATAAATTATCGAAGGATGCAGTTCTTAAAAGCATGTACCATGACTTCATTAAAGAATATTTGGATTTGAGACATATGTCCATTCTGAAGTCAACTTCTCTAGGACAGCATTATTATATTCCTCATCAATGCGTTCTTAGGCCTGAAAGTTCCTCCACCAAGCTTCGTGTAGTTTTCGACGCTTCTAGTAAGACGTCAACAGCTGTTTCTCTAAACGAAACACTGATGGTGGGGCCGACAATTCAGAGGGAGCTATATTCAACCCTGATTAACTTCCGGTTGAATAAGTATGCCGTAACTGCTGACATTTCAAAATGTACAGGCAGATTAATATTTCTGAAAAAGACAGAAATTTTCAATTAATTTTGTGGAGAGAAAATACTTCACAAAATATTCAAGCATACCGACTTAATACAGTCACATATGGTACAGCTTCTGCACCCTTTCTGGCGATACGCTGCTTGCTTGAGCTGGCCAACATGCACGCCCAATCACATCCTATTGGATCAGATGTGATTAAAACGTGTTTCTATGTCGATGATATGTTGGCAGGTGCAGATAGTGTTAAAGAACTTAACGCTATTTGCAATCAAGTTCAGACAATATTAGAATCAGGAGGTTTTCCACTTGTCAAGTGGGCAACCAACTGCAGTAATCTTTCATTTAAAACAAAAGCTGGTGACGAAGTGACTCTGAAGATTGATGAGCAGAGTTCCGTCAAAACTCTTGGGATGCGCTGGGCACCTCAAGAGGATATATTTAAATATTATCTCGACGTGGACAGCTTTGTTTCGGATAGACCAACGAAACGCAACATATTGTCTGTAGCGTCTCGTTTATTTGACCCTCTTGGGCTGCTATGTCCAATTGTTACCAAGGCCAAAATGTTGTTGCAGGAATTGTGGAGACTTAAAATAGACTGGGATGAAGCCATTCCAATGAACCTTCACACGACATGGAATAGGTTTACCATGACGTTGCGCGATTTACACAAAATTCGCATTCCTCGATACGTATGTCTTAATACGTATCAAAAGGTTCAAATACATGGCTTTGCTGATGCATCCAGTCATGCGTACGGTTGTTGCATCTACGTGCGAACGTGCAGCAACCGAGACGTTGGCACTACATTGCTCACTGCAAAGGTTAGGGTAGCTCCACTAAACGTGAAGACAATACCCCGATTAGAGTTGTGCGCAGCACTCTTGTTGGTTAAGCTGTGGCACCAAATTGCGACAACGCTAACCAAATTTAGTATTGAAAGTTTGAATTTCTGGTCGGATTCACAGGTTGTGTTATACTGGCTTAAACGCGACTCTTGCACATTGGGCACATTTGTGGCAAATAAAGTTGCAGAAATTCAGGAGTTGTCGAATGGTATTGTGTGGCGTCATGTTCCAACAGATGCTAATCCGGCGGATTTAGTATCGAGAGGAACCGATATAGATAAGATTGTTAGCTCGTTATGGTTTGATGGGCCAGGTTTCTTGAAGTTGGAGAAAGACCAATGGCCTCAGCTTCACCAGATTGAGATAGCGTCGGAAATCAAAACCTCAGAAGATAAAAAATGTGCGGTTGTATGTACACTAGCAGAAGTTGAGCCAAATTGTTTTATAGAACTCATAAATCGTCGCTCCAGCTTTCCTAAAGTAATTCGCATAATGGCTTATGTACTTCGATTTTGTCACAAGGGGCTCAGGACAGATTCGCTCGTGGTGTCGGCATCAGAAAGAAAGATTTCATTCCTAAAACTGATTGCCATAGTCCAACGCACTTCGTTCGAGAGCGAATTCGAATTACTGAAGAAATCAGCAGTTCTAGCACCAATGTTGCAGTCATTGAATCCATTTATTGAAAAATTTGAGAAAAATGGAGTACAATTAGAGCTCATTAGAGTAGGAGGACGTTTGTTACACGGGCCTCTCTCTTACGACGCTAAGTTTCCGTTGCTAATGACAAAGAGTTCAGAATTTATTCAACTCTTTATCAGATATTTACACCGTTTGCACTACCACGCTGGTTCAAAAGTTCTAGTTGGGCTTTTGAGGCAGCAAATTTGGGTAGTAAATGCTCGAAGTTTATGCACTGCAATTGTTCAAAATTGCGTACACTGCTTTCGGTATAAACCAAAATTGTTGGGGCAAATAATGGGAAATTTGCCTGCTGATCGCCTTCGAGAAGGTCGGCCATTTAGAGTATGTTGAGTAGACTTCTGTGGGCCGTTCTATATCAGCTATAGGATAAGGGGTAGACCACCGGTAAAAATGTATGTTCCCGTTTTTGTTTGTTTTGCCTCAAAAGAAGTCCATTTAGAACTTGTAACCGACTTGTCAACTGATGCTTTTTTGAATGTCAACGCGACGAACTTTGTGGGAGCGAGCAACGTGCTGAAGGAGCTGCAGACGGCGTTCAACAGCAGCAAGGAGACTCTGATGGATTACGCAGCGGAGAGAGGGGTGCAGTGGAAATTTATTCCCCCCCGCGCCCCGCACTTCGGAGGACTTTGGGAAGCCGCGGTGAAGTCCGCCAAACACAGGCTTCTGAGAGGAGCGAGCAACGCCAACCTAACACAGGACGAGCTGAGCACGCACCTGGTGGACGTCGAGGCGCTGCTCAACTCCAGGCCGTTGCTCGTCGACAGCAGCGATCCCA
This sequence comes from Zaprionus vittiger, assembly GCA_018904025.1. Lineage (NCBI taxonomy): Eukaryota > Metazoa > Arthropoda > Insecta > Diptera > Drosophilidae > Zaprionus > Zaprionus vittiger. The sequence continues at coordinate 26,598 of JAEIFQ010000905.1, forward strand.
GCGATGGAGAGGTGCTGACGCCAGGCCACCTGCTTATAGGACAGCCTTTGTTAGCGCTGCCGTCAGAGTGCGAGCCAGGCGAGACCAACAAGAAGCCAGGACCAGAATATTTGAAGCGGTGGCAACAATTGTCGGTGCTCAAACGGCACTTTTGGCACAGGTGGTGCAAGGACTACCTGCACAGTCTCCAGCAGCGCGCGCAATGGGCCAAAAGCGAGGCCAACCTCCAGGAAGGGGCGGTCGTTCTAGTGCACGACGACAACACACCCCCTCAGCAATGGATAACCGGGCGCGTAACGCGCACAATTCAAGGGGAGGACAGCAAGGTCAGAGTGGCAGAGCTAAGGACGGCAACAGGAACTACTAAGCGCCCGATACATAAGCTGGCTCTACTGCCAGTGTTAGAAAACCGGAGCTCTTCAACGGGGCCGGAATGTTAGAGCAGCACATGAATTTTTAAATTTAGTAAATGAAGTTAATTGTAGTTTAAAGTAATTTGTTAGCGTTAAGTAATTGAAGTAGAAGACAATGAAGTTGTGTATTTAAGAGCGCCAAGAAGGCATTTAGTTTAAGCAGGCTCTCTTTATTTGAGCTTGAGCGATCGGCAATTGCCGACGGCAAATTCGAGAGTGCGTGGCCAAGCTGTGGTCACCGCTCCAGATAGTATGAATTTCGTATTCGTTTATCAAGCAACTTAGCGTGCCATCAGCAACAATAAATTAATTGTTAATCGAATTCACCGCGTCTCAACTTTTATTTAAATTTGTTATCTCGTTTCGCTAAAAACGCTTAGCGAATTTTTCACGACTGCTCAAACTTTTTTCGCTGTCCTTAGAAACTGCCTCTTTTCATTCCATTTGGAAGGAATCATTTATTATTCCTTTGTTCAAAAAGGGCAGTAAGTCTGATGCAAGCAATTATAGAGGGATCTCTAAATTGTCGGCTATACCAAAATTCTTTAAGAATATCCCTCACTTGCAACATTCCTGTAGATCCGTTATATATTCTTTTCAACATGGATTCATTAAACGTCGTTCAACGACGACAAATTTGTTGGAGCTGACATCATTTGTTATAAAGGGTTTTCAAGACAATCTTCAAACTGATGAAATTTATACTGATTTCAGTAAAGCATTTGACTCAGTCAACCATTCCCTTCTTGCACAAAAACTTAACCTATTCGGGTTTTCAACAAAACTTCTTAGTTGGATTGTGAGCTATTTGATTGACAGAATTCAAATAGTCCCCATTAAAAATACTCATTCTGACCCTATTCATGCCACATCTGGTGTTCCTCAAGGTAGCCGCTTAGGCTCCCTCCTTTTTACGCTTTTCATTAATGACCTTCCGTTGGTCATACGTAACTCACGTACTCTTATGTATGCGGATGATGTTAAGCTCTATTATCAATTTAAGGACGATTGCTGTCATTTTCGCCTTCAAGGCGACCTAGATAGTTTTTATTCATGGTGTAATGCAAACGTTTTGATCCTGAACAGCTCCAAATGCAAGCTGATGACATTCTCACGTTCCAGTCCGAAGTTGTCCGTTTGGACCCCAAACTTAAGTTTGGTAATCATATATCGTCAATGGTCAATAAAGCTATGGGCGTGCGTAGCTTTATAAAGAGATATTCTAAGGTGTTTGAAGATACTTATTTAACAAAAACCCTCTACACCTCACTCGTTCGTCCAATCCTCGAGTACGGTTCATGCGTTTGGTGTCCTCAATACTCTGTTCATAAGAACCGCATTGAACCGTGGCCTTAATTGGGATGTAAATGGAAGACTCCCTCCCTATATTGGTAGGATTAGGTTAATTTATCTACCATCTTTGTCTAACTGTAGAACTATGCTTAATTCATAACTTTATACATGGTGATATTGATAGTGATGATCTGGTTAGCCAGTTGCACTTCTCTGTCCCTTGTAGAATTAGTCGTCATTTTTCACCACTAACTCTTCCGTTTTGTAGATCGAACTATGCCCTGCACGAGCCTTTCAGGGTATTGTGCTCGGACTATAACAAACTCTATTGTATCGTGTCTAACACTAACTCTGTAGCTTCCTTAAGACTTTTAATCTTATCTCACTTATCTAGCAACTAAACTAACTTTCCTCGAAACATCTTTATAACACTATCCACCTCTTTTCGTGAATTTTTCACGAGTTTTCTTTTCGGTCGTTTGGGATACTCGTTTGCAACATCGCCCCTCGGCCGATTTTGGGCATGTCTAAACTTCTAACCGTTTAATTTCTTAATAATTTTTAACTCTACTTATACCTAACTTTCCTGATCTGATTGGGGTTTTTTGGGTTTTCCTCAATCCCTGACAGCAAATGCTGGATCAGTTAATTCTTGTTCACCCCAGTTTAAATTTTAATTAATTTAAATGTAAAAATAAAATTTGCCTAAAGTTAATTTAAAATTTTTAATTATTAAAATTTTAATTTGTAATTGTAATTGTTAAACAGTCGACTGCTATTGTCGGCTTTAAATAAATAAATAAAAAAATAAATAAAAAATGAACAAAAAAAATTTTTATTGGAGATTTTTTATTGGATTTGATGTAATCGATGAACAGCTTCTCGTCAAATTTGAGTTGTACTTTCACTTTGTCTTTACTTTTAGACTTTTATTTCATATTAGAAGCCCGGCTGGGTAATTGCTGTTTGTGCTTGTTTATTTGTTTTTCTATTTTAATTTGATATGCAAAACAATCCGTTTAAAAATTCCCATCTTTCTTACAGTGATGACATACTATTTATACCCTTCGACCATTGAAAATGGTCAAAAAAGGGTATACTAACTTTGTGCAAATGTATGTAACAGTCAGAAGGAGCCGTGGGAGACCCCATAAAGTATATATATTCTTGTTCAGGATCACTAGCCGAGTCGATTGAGCCATGTCCGTCTGTCTGTCCGGATGTCCGGATGTATGGATGACCAGATGAACACACAGATCTCAGCTATTATAAGAGCTAGAGACACTTAAGGTGTCTGTGTACCAGGCGCAGATGAAGTTTATTTCAAATGTTGGGCGCCACGCCCACCGCCCGCGCAAATCAATAATTTAATTTTTGATCGCAATTGGTAAGCGTTGTATTAAAGATAAAACTTTTTGACTTTAGCATTTACTAAGCTGAGAGTTATATCTACTTATTCTCTAAATTGCAATCCGATCGGACAATAAACACAAAAGTTATTCAAGAAAGTATGAGCATAAAACCAAGTGCTTGGCTGGCAAAAATCCTCTGACTGAACCCTCCACGAGGGTGCCGGCTGGGCAATGGGCTGTGTATTGACTCAAACTTCAGAATCAGACACTGTCCTGTTGCTCGGGCCACTACACGGCCCAGCTGAGGCAAGGACACAACAACATGCGGACCATCAAAGTCTGGTGCTGTGGTGTTCGGAGCCATGGTCAGAGGTGCCTGGCAGATAGGCCTAAAATGCTATGGGGTGGTTCCCAAGAATAAAATTAACCAAAATGAAGAAGTCGATGGAGTCCCTTAATGGATCAACTAGGGTTGTGATGTCATCCCTGAGGAGAGGAAAAAGCTGGATTGGGCCGAAGAAAAGATCGAAGAAGGCCGGAAACATTTCGAGGGAAAAGGTGCTGGAGGTAGTTGACAGAACCTGTATTCCGTCAGTACCAAAAGCGAAGGATGAAGTGGAGGAGGATGGTGACCTGACTATTAGAGCCAACCAATCCGGGCAGAAGGAATCTGAAAATAGCCATGAAGCTACGGATCCTTCACCTAAACCTCCATAAGAGCAAGTTGGCGTCGGCGGAGCACCTCTTAACCCTGGAGGAGGAGTCCGTCGACGTGGCCCTAGTCCAGGAACCCTGGATTGCATCGGGTAACAAGATCGCTGGGCTAGGGTCGAGCAACTACTCCATCTTTTACCCGACCACCGTAAGTAAAACTAGAACTGCAATTCTGGTAAGAAAAGGCATCTATGCTTATCTTATGTCTAATTACAGCACAGACGACATCACAGTGATAGCGCTAGAGGGATGCAGGGACGAACCACTCCTGATGGCGTCCTGCCATCTAGCGTATGACAGAGGAGATGGAGCGTCTCATCCAGGAGGTGAGCCAGAAGCGGCAACCCCTGGTGATAGGCGCTGACGCCAACGCTCATCAATGATGTGAACAATAGAGGTGAGTCACTTTTAGACTTCATTCTAAAATTTAACATTAAGATCGCTTACAGGGGAGAGGAACCCACCTACGTAGGTCCCACCTCATCTAGCGTTATAGATTTAACACTCGCGTCTGGAACAAATACCGAAGTCACAGAATGGAGGGTCCTCAGCAAACCTTCTGTTAGAGCAGCACATGAATTTGTAAATTTAGTAAATGAAGTTAATTGTAGTTTAAAGTAATTTGTTAGCGTTAAGTAATTGAAGTAGAAGACAATGAAGTTGTGTATTTAAGAGCGCCAAGAAGGTATTTAGTTTAAGCAGGATCTCTTTATTTGAGCTTGAGCGATCGGCAATTGCCGATGGGTGATTGTTAACGAATTCACCGCGTCTCATCTTTTATTTAAATTTGTATTATCTCGTTTCGCTAAAAACGCTTAGCGAATTTTTCATTGGCGCCCGAGCAGGGACTTCGGTGTTTTTGTAAACAATTTAAATTTTGTGAAAATTATTGTTTGCTTGTTGGCCGTTGCTTGCGCGTTCGTGTGTGGGTGCAAAACAAATAAATAAAGACAAAGTTTGTCACTTTGTTGTATGCTGCCAAGCCGGATTTGTTTGCCGTCGCTGGACCAAATGGAAAAATCTCGTTCCATGTCTATTGATTCCCTAGACAGTCTCCAGGTATTTCGTGTCAAAAATTGAGCTGAAAGTTTATTGTGTGCTATTAAAAACAAATTTTTGAACAGCTCAATTCTTGGCACTTATTAACAATTGCATGCAAAGTATTCTTGTATATATGTAAGTGTATGTATGTACATTATTAACTGCTTGTAATACATAAATCGCCTAACAAGCCGCCAAAATATTCTGCGAACAGCAGACAACTGTACAAAGTTACACATATGTACATAGAATAACACAAACATACATACATACATATACTTTTTTTTCGTTGTTATATACATACATATATACTAACAAGTAATATTCAACTGCATGATTTTTGATATAAAACATAAATAAAGCAAACAAAACGGCAATATTTATTTACATTTTATTTAAACATAAAATTGGTGGTCAAATTGTTTAAATTGTGTGTGTTTTTGTGCAATTGTCGCGGTCTTTACATATTTACATACAAACGCGAATTTCGAACACATGTTAATACATAAAGTTAGACGCACATACATATTTGCGTTTGCACATACACACCTACATACATATTCTCTTTGCTTGCTTGCGCTCTCAATTTTTCGTTGTTCGTTTTCGATCTCGCTTGCATTCGGCGTCGCTTGCATTTGCCGCCGCTTGCATTTTGTTACCCCGCACCCCGCATATTTTACAGCTGTCTACAAACGTACTGTCAGCGAACTTTGATTTCATACTCTTCTCGCTTGTTTCGTTTGTTTGATATACATACCACTTAGAGTGCGTGTGTATATATTCTTTCGTTAGATTTGCTTACCCCGCACCCCGCATTTTACATTGCTGCCTACAAACGTAGTTACAGTAAACGTTAGCTTGCCTTACTTTGGATCGCTTGGATCACTTTCGTTGTTTGCTCACACAACGCATAGGTTGCGTGTGTGTGTGTATTAGGCAAGCTAGATTTACATAGTCGGCGTCGTTGTGAGGGTAGCTCACAAAGTTGTGAGATTGTTTTCATTGTTGAGTAATTAATACATTCTTTTAAAGCAACATGAGTGAGTCTGAAAAGACTGGTGAAAAGCCACAAGTCAGCAAAACAGCTGCAAAATTATCGCTATGTTTGCAAAGATTTGATAGGGTTAGCGCTGACATCTCCCGTATGCAAACAGCAATTAAATCAAAGACCATTTTGTCTGATAAAACAGAGTTAGCTTGCCGTTTAGAACTTTTAGACTGTTACATTGAAAAGGCGATGAATTTACAGGCAGAGTTAGATAATTTAAACCCTCAGAATGACTCTAGAGGGCCATTAGAAGATTTGTGTGTCATCACAAAGGCGTTATATATAAATGCATCAAAGGCAACGCCAGAGCCAATAATTGAGCACAATTGCTCCATAGTTTCGAGCCAGCGATCCCAACTGCCGAAAATGCGTTTGCCCAGATTTAGTGGCAAACATTCGGAATACAAAAATTTTATCTGCCTGTTTGAAAGTTTGTTCGACAATGACAATTCCTTGTCAAACGTCGAAAAGTTCAACCATTTAGTTTCGTGTTTGTCCGATGGCTTCATCGGATGCATTGGGGGTAGTTAAGCCATATCAATTAACGGATTGTAACTATCCAAAGGCCCTCGCTAGTCTCAAGGCAGTATATGACAACAAATGTCTTATATTCTTTGATACTGTTTCGCAATTGTTTGACATACCTAGCATGACAATGATTTGAGATCGATCATAGACACGGTGTCTGCTATTTATGCTTCGTTGTCGTCGTTAGGAAACAACAGAGACATTGCTAATGCAATGATAATTCACATGGTCATGGCAAAGGTAGACCATGGTACCAAATCTCGCTTTGAAGAGCAGCTTGACTATGATACGCTGCCATCCTGGGAAGATTGTGCTAGACAACTGAATAAAAGATATCAGTATTTGTCAACAGAGGAGTCAACTCGTGACAAAACAAAGTCGCGAATTGACGCCAAGAAGCCCCATCAGGGTAAGTCGTCCTTTCCTATTTCTGATGGAGGGCGTCAATCAACGTCTGTATGTGTTTTCTGCAAGTCTGAAACGCACAATATCTCTTCGTGTCCGTCGTTTTCTGCAATTTCAGTTATGCAGCGTTTTGAATATGTCAAAGCACAAAAGTTGTGCCTAAATTGTTTGGTTGTTGGGCATACAGTCTCTAAGTGTAAGGCGCCAAAGTGTAGAGTTTGTTCAAGGCCCCACTACTCCTTGCTTCACAGGTATACTACTCCTGATCAAGGTGAGGTATCTACACATCAAGCAACTGTGGCAGACGTGCATTTGGGCCATGTGTCAAATAATGCACAAATTGTTCTTGCCACTGCTGTTGTTAATGTCAAAGACAGATTTGGTCAGTTGCATTCTGCACGAGCCTTGCTTGATAGTGGTTCCCAAATCAATTTGATATCAGAGAGTATGGCCCAGATGTTACGGCTCAAGCGGGAGCCAACATCTTTAGCTATTTAGATGGTTGGAGGTGCAACAATAGATAGCAAAAACAAGATATGTGCTTCTATTCAGTCGCGCATAAATTCCCACAATTTGTCGGCTGACTGTTGGGTGTTGAAATCCATTTCAACAACACATCCAGGACAGTCCATGAGTATTTCAAATTGGAAAATACCCAAAAACCATAAAGCTGACAGATCCAGATTTTTATAGGCCAAATAAGGTGGACATTCTGTTGGGTGTAGCAGCGACTCAGTAAAAATAAAATCAGATGCCCAAAAGTAGGCAACACAAATTTGGGTGCTAAATTTTTACCCCAAAGAGTTGACTACTCTGACGAACCTTAAGGCCAGACGTAGTTTAGGAGAAAATTACCGAAACTCCTCCAAGTCGAAATGGAAGAAGTAGAGAGAAAGTGGAAAACGCAAGTCAGGGTAGAAAGAAAGTTGGTGTAGAAAGGAGCAAACGTCTCTGTGAAAAAAAACCAATTTTTTCTTATATTCTTATAAATTTAAAAAATTAAAGAACCAGATCGACTTCTAAACAGTGAAAGTGAAATTAGAAAAAAATATCAAATAGCCAGAACCTGACCAGAATGGGCATAGGTACACAGACCTTTCATCTGTAACTTCATTTTTGGAACCGCCAATCGACCAGAGGAGGCCGGCGATCGACGTCACTCGACAATCTGGGTTTGATAAAATTGGAGAAAAGAAAGTTAAAACCAGAAAAGCTTAAGTGCATAATCAGCCCCTGCGGCTCCGCTAGCCGGAGTCGCAATTTAAGAAAGCACCTAAAAGGCGGCAGCAAGTTTGTAAACTGAAAAATTATGTTTTGTTAATTTCAACGAAAGTGACCATCGGTAAACTAAAAGCCTAAATAAGAAATACGATGTGTCACTAGTTAGCTTGCTTATATATCTACCATTTTCAACCAAAATCTAAGAAAAATGAGCTATATAGTCGAAATTAAGACGATTTCGGAAATGAAGATTTAGTCTGTTGTGCAACTATAAAGCCCTTGCATACGTTAGGGAGCAACTTTAGAAGATATATGTATAGGAAATCCATGATGTTCACTTAGATTTTAAGTTATTTTATTAATGTCAAATAACTATTATCACGAGCTTATATTGCTCTATTAATACTTTTAAGTAAAGATAAGTTCAGATTAATTATTTTTTTTAAATTATCATGTTTTTTTTTGTCAGACATACTTTTAAAGGAAAATCTGAAGTTATGTAGTACTTTATATTTTAGCTCCATTTTTATTTTTCGCCAGCATTTACCACACAGATCCGAGCAGAGATCGATCTTTCGCCACCGGAAATCGTGAGTAAAACCGCCTAAGGCATAACTTTCAATAATAAAATAATATAAAGTCTCCATCCCTCATTTTATATGTCCACATACAAAAGTATGCTACAAAAAAAAAAGTATTATTTGAATCATAGCCGTTAAGGGCCATAAAAGAAATTTAGCTTGAAACATATAAATATAGTTATTTCCTTTTTTTTTGGCAAAATTTTAAATGTTTAACCTTAGCAACTTAACTCCTTACTTTTATAATTTAGAATGATAATTAAATTTATAATGTACTAAGAATTTTGCTTTTGGTCTCGATGCTAAATAGCTCGCTGTCATAGGGTTAAAGGGGTCACCTGAAGTAATTCTAAGGAGGTGATCATGGTTGGGTGGGCAGTAGCAAACATCTCAAACACCTAAGTTTGCTACATACCATTTTAGATGTATCTGTCCTGTTGTTCAAAACTGTATGTCCTCTCTTCCGGTTTCGTTATCTAGTTCCTTTTGTCGCAGCACGTTATTCTTAGTTTTATGTTATTATTGATAGTAGCCTTATGTTGTGTGGAAAAGACCTCCACCCCCCAAGCCGACGAGCTAGAGCCGGAATAATAAAGCGTGCATTATTTCACACAGCATACAAACGAGTTACACGCTACAGTTATAATTAATTATAATAATAATAATAATAATAAAAATAAGTGGCGCCCAACGTGTGGGGCTGCATTGAATTAGTAGTACGAATTCAATGCGACTCACGGAGATACAGTTTGATCAATGCATATTTCTATACTATTTTCCAATTCTATTCTTTTATTTCATCTATTTTTTCATACTACTTATCAATTGCAAATTTCTTAAATGCCTGGAAATAGATAGAGTGCAATATCAGTATGCCCTTTCTACCACAGATAAGGAAGTTGTCAGTTGATTTTCTCTATTCTCTTTTCTTTCATCTCCTCATCCATTACAAATTTCTTAAATGCCTGGAAATAGATAGAGTGTAATATCAGTATTCACTTTCTACCACAGTTAAGAAATTTGGCAGTTGGATTGATCGGGGACAATGAAGCGAGTATCGATTCCATGGAATCTAGAGTGTTATTAGCTTAGGCAGATTACCTGACCTGGAAAAAAAAATACAAGCCACATTGAACTTTCTTCCAATCAAAGTAATTTTGTTTGTTTTCTTAGGAATATAGTTTCGCTTTTTCCGAAGCTAACCAAGTAAAATTTTCAAAACACTTTGATCACTTCATTCTATAAAATCTGGGTCTTATCACAAGCTATAGGAAAATCAGAGTATTCAATAGTATGATTACCTGAACCATAAAAGGTGATAAGAAAACTGAATTTTATACGAGTTTTTAATTTTAAGAAAAAAAGTTTTAAGCCCCACCCTTTTTTCGACCACTAAAATGGTATAAATGTTTCGTCCCTTAACAACAAAGAGTAAGGGGGAAGAAACACAATTTTTTTTTTATATTTTTTTTTTTTTTTTAATTAATTTTTTTATTTTTTTTTTTTATTTATTTTTATTTTTGACGGAGACTTATTTATTTCTTTTCCATAGTTTATCGTCGATTTGATTTGTGTAGTGAGTCCCTTTTTTTTATTGCATATTCTTGTTGTTCTCCCACGTGTTACTCTTCTTTCTTCTTTCCACGCGTAACAACTCTCTGGCAACTCTACTAGGGCCACACTCGATCTTAATATCTATCAAGATTTCACAATCAAATACAACCCTAGTTCTCTTATCGATAAATCTTAAATAAACTTCAATAAGGCGCTCTTTTTAAAACAACATCTCCTTCTCCGACACGGCCATTCTGATAAATTACACGCCCTCGTGTATGTACAACACGCAATTATAAATCAGAAATTCACACTGTATTTAAGTTCTAGTATTAATTTAAATGTAACAATCAACATAGTAATTTCTTATTCATTAACAATCTTGTTTTTTTTCCAGTATCAAAAACTTCTTTCTTCTTACTAATACATTTTATCATATTCCAACTTTAATCTTTCTTCAAACAACTCATTTAATTTCTTCATATTTTAACTTAAATACTGTTTTGACTTTCATATTTCTTCAAATAACTCTTTTAATTCTTTTTTTCTATATTTCAACTTAAATACTGTTTTAACTCACATAGTTCAACTTAAAAATTTCTTCAAATAACTCTTTTAATTTTCATATTCATCAGTTAAATCCATTTCATATTTTCTCTTTTTTTTTTTTTCAGATAACAACATTGTCAAAATACCACTCTAGGGTCAGGTGCCGCCACGTAGCAATCGACAACCGTGTCTCTCAATACACCTTCCGCCAATCTACTGTCTATTTCAACAGCTTCCATTACTGTCTTTTTCAACAGTTTCCATACCGTCTCTTTCAACGGCTTCACTACGTCTTTTCAACAGCTTCACTACTGTCTTTTTCATCAGCTTCACTACTGTCTTTTTCAACAGCTTCGCTACTGTCTTTTTCAACAGTTTCACTACTGTCTTTTTCAACAGCTTCACTACTGTCTTTTTCATCAGCTTCACTACCGTCTCTTTCAACGGTTTCATCTGGCGTGTTAACCTCGATCTCCAGCTCGCTTGGCACCTGCCCATTTGGCAATTTTCTTAATTTTTCATGCGCATATTTATACCGTCTGTTACTTTTCATACTCTTTAATGTATATCTGTCGTTCTCCAATACCTCAGTAATCTCGAAAGGACCTCTATATTTAGGATCCAGTTTAGTCTGGTTTCTTTCGCTGTTATTAAGTAGCACAAAATCTCCAACACTAAATTTTACTATTTTAGCTCTGCCTTTATCAAACCTATTTTTCTCATATTTTCCTGATTTTTCAATATTCTCTAAAGCTTGTGTTCTTATCTCATCTAAATTAAATTCTGTTTCTGAATCATGAATGGGGACAAGGCCTAAAGGACGAGCAACCTTTCCCATTAATAATTCTAAAGGACTTGCTTTGGTTATCTTATTAGCAGTACAATTAATGGCTAATTGTACGTCACCCAGTGCCTCTTGCCACGATCGAGAACTTGTTTCAACAGCTGTTAGTAAGTTTTTCAAAGTGCTCATAACCCTCTCAACCTGACCATTACCACGGCTTGCTGCAGTTGCAATTAAATGCAGTTTTATCTTTTGTGAAGAGCAAAATTCAACAAACTTTGCACCTGTGAAACTCCTTCCCTGATCAGCCACAATACGAATAGGGACTCCGAACAAGGAAATTGAAGATTTTAACGCCATTACACAAGTTTCCGCACTCAATGTGAAAGTGTGATAGAGATAGACATACTTGGTAAATGCATCTATTTGTACTATAATATATTCTTTACGATCGCTTTTACCACTAAGCTTGCCTGTAATGTCGATATGAATAGTATGCCATGGAATGCTGACTTTAGGGATAGGATGTAATTCCATTTGTACTTTCCCAGAAGATGATTTGGAAACTCTGCATGTTATGCAATTTTCAACAAATCTTCGAACGTATTTGGCCATGCCCTCAAACCAATAGTAATCGTATACTTTATCAAGCGTTTTCTCCCAGCCCAGATGCATTATGGATTCATGTACCTGGTTAATAACAGACCATCTAAATCCACGAGGCACTACTGGCGAAGAAAGGGTCTTGCCATTTCTTTGTACAACTCTATACAGAACTCCAACTCTCAAATCATATGTCTTAGACAAATCCAATGGAAATTCATCATTGTTCAACTTGGAAATGATTTCTACAATATCTTGATCTTTCTGTTGCTCTGCACGAATCCAATCTTCAGATACTTCGGTTAATTCGATTCGTTTTTCAACAACTTTTGCATATTCAAGGGAGTTTCTTGGAGGAAGTGGATTTCTGGAAAAGAAATCAGCATGGGCCATACGCTTGCCTTCTCTATACTGTATATCAAAATCGAATGTCTGTAAATAAGCCCACCAGCGGTAGACTCTGGGCAACAACTCAATCTTATTTCGTGACGATTTTAATGAATTACAATCAGTGAATATTACAAACTTTCTACCATGTAAGTAGTGTCGAAAATGCTTAACAGCATTAACCACAGCAAGTGTTTCCAATTCATATGAGGTATATTTAGATTCACAAGAACTTGTTGTCTTACTGTAGTATTCCACTACATACGGTTTATTTTCAATTCTATGCAAGAGTATAGCACCATATCCGATTGCTCTTGCATCGGTGTGCAATTCAATCGGATACTGTGGGTCAAAGATAATCAAGACCGGCTTATTTGTAAGAATGTAAATAATTTTCTTACGAATCTCCTCATGATCTATATTCCACTCAAACTTATTTTTCTCTGAAGTAAGAAAATATAGAGGCTTCATTAACTGTGAAAATCCGGGAACAAACTGTCGGAAGTACGATGCTAAACCAATAAACTGTCTTAATGTTGTTACGGACCTAGGAGGTGGTAGAGCATACAGGGATTCTATTTTACGCGAATTTGGACTGATCTCACCCGCTCGCACTTCAAATCCTAAATATTGGACAGAAGTCCTTAAGAAGAAGCATTTTTCAGCATTGAATGAAAACCCAGCCTTTCGCAAAATATCCAAAACAATCTTAAGCCTCTCAAGTGCAGATTCTTTAGTTGGAGCTATAATCATTATGTCATCCATGTAAACAATGACATACGAATAAGCGATTTCCCTAATGCCTTCATGACTGCTCTTTGAAAGACTGATGGTGCATTCTTGAGTCCAAATGGCATCGACAGAAACTCGTACTGACCGTCAGGTGTGACGAATGCCGTATATTCGACAGAGTTCGGATGCATAGGCACTTGATAATAACCACTTGCCATGTCCAAACAGGTAAAGAACTTTGCGCCTCGCAACCTGGCTATCTGATCAGCTATTAATGGTAACGGAAACTTGTCGGCGACTGTATTTGAATTTAATTCTCTATAATCCACACAAAGCCTGGCTGATCCATTCTTCTTTTTCACCAATAAAACAGGGCTCGCAAAAGGGGAGTTACTTGGTTTAATAACTTTGCTCTCTAATAATTCTTGAACTTTGTTTCGGACTACATCTCTCTCACTGGGACTCAATCTATATGGTCTTCTCTGTACAGTTTTAGTCTCATCAATCAATCGAATTATCATTTCACCTGAATTGACACGAGTGTGAGGCGTTCCCATTATAAACGAATCTGCGTAGGATTTTAACAATGTTATTACTTCATTTTTATCTTCACCATATACATCGCTTTCTATTTTATCAAGTGAGTTGTCTACTAATGTAGAGCACGTATTTACAGTTTTTGTTTTACAGTCTTTCGATTTAATTATTTCAACTCCCTCACAAGACACTACTGCAGCGTATCCCTGAGCTAACACTTCTCGTCCCAATACAATATTATTTGACATACAGTCATCTGGTATTACATGAAATATTACATTTAGACTATTTCCATTAATAAGGATATTATTATCAATTTGCATTGTGCTACAAACATTACCTTTTCCGATACCTTTCAAGCTTACAACATTATTTATTTTTTTTCCACTTAGCTTGTTAGAGAAACTTTCTTTAACTAATGAGCACTCCGCTCCAGAATCGAAAATAATTGGAAAGTTCTCACCTCGTAACATCATACTTGTCTTCGGCTCATCCACCACGCACAGCTCAGCCCTCTTTTCGTTACGCCATCCAGCTCCTCCAGTTGTCATGTTTTTCGGGCATTGTGAAGCTATATGACCTTGCTCCTGACAACGATAGCAAGTTATATTGCCCTTAGAATGTTGTTGAAATGATTGGCTTCCTCGTTGATCCTGCCTCGGCATACCAGTGTTCTGTTTTCGGTTTCTGCAATCATTCATTTTGTGCCCCATCTTACCACAAAGATGGCACTTGATTGAAGCAAACTTGGGTCGCTTTGCTCCAGATTCCTCATTCCCAAAATGATGTGTACGCTTGTCAAACGAAAATACCTGCAACTCAGCCTGCAAGTCGCGCCTGTTGTTGATATCAGCAGTGTATGTAATTCTCTGCAATCGACGATCAAAGTTGGCCAAATGTCCCAAAACCACAGATACAGCAATCTTTTCAGTGTCCAAGTCCTTCCATTTGCCAAGTAGCGACGTCACCATGCGACTAGCATATATCGCAAGGCATTCACCGTTGCTAGGGCGACTGTTTAGTAGTTGCAAAAACATGGCGGCTAACGTCTCAGTATTTCCATAACGCTGTTGAAATAATTGCTTAAATTCCAGCCAGGTCACACCTGCATAGCACACTTGAGATAGCCATTGGGATGCGCTTCCTTCCAGCGATTTAGTCAATGCCAATATTAAAGCACTGCCTTCCAGTGGTTTCTCACTTAAAACAATGTCAACTGTCGCACACCATTGAGTAGCGTCAGCGCCTGGAATGTCGGCGTTAAATTTTGGCAAACTTACGACTCCATTTTGTGTCGGCTCGCGTCCCGACGCTTGCAAAGTCTTTGCCAATTCTAAGAAACTTTGGCTTTGGTGTTCCATCAAAATGCGCAGTTGATCTTCCATGTCTCGTTGACGCGAGTTGGATCCCACTTCTGATGACGGAGACTTATTTATTTCTTCTTCCATAGTTTATCGTCGATTTGATTTGTGTAGTGAGTCCCTTTTTTATTGCATATTCTTGTTGTTCTCCCACGTGTTACTCTTCTTTCTTCTTTCCACGCGTAACAACTCTCTGGCAACTCTACTAGGGCCACACTCGATCTTAATATCTATCAAGATTTCACAATCAAATACAACCCTAGTTCTCTTATCGATAAATCTTAAATAAACTTCAATAAGGCGCTCTTTTTAAAAAACAACTCCCCTTCCCCCCCATAAAAATTTAATTTTTTATTTTTTTTTTTTACGTTTCCATTTATTATTATTTAAAACAAAAATTCCTATGTCACAAGCGGAAAATATGGGTTAGATTAGATCGCCCGAAGCTGCAGAAGCAGCAGTTAGATGTGCCTTGTGCCAAGAAAGGGTAATTCCGACTGAGATTCACAAGACCATTTGTGGTCATGAGTTTCACCGGAACTGTCTGGCCACACACTTTAAGAATAGGGAAGCTTGTTCGGTCTGTAACATTATATGCCGGCCTACAACGAGTGAATCAGCAAGGAAGGTGATAGCTCATAATACACGGTCTCAGAGCAAGCTTATAAGCGAAAAGAGTACAGCAGAA
The DNA here is from genome assembly GCA_018904025.1 of Zaprionus vittiger. NCBI lineage: Eukaryota > Metazoa > Arthropoda > Insecta > Diptera > Drosophilidae > Zaprionus > Zaprionus vittiger. Next base: position 42,389 of record JAEIFQ010000905.1, read on the forward strand.
CCGACAACCGATAGTCGTGGGGGACGTGAGAATCCAAGTACTTCTAGCGCTGCTTATCCAGACATGGAGGCTCGTCTTCTTAGAGCCTTAACGGAAAAAATGGCTAATTTAATTCAAAACTCCGTAGCCGAGTGCATGCAGCGAGTAATGTTACCGCAAATGGAAGCAATTGCTAACAGGGGGGAATTTTCCCAAGATAACATCTCGCAAGGCGGATCGAGGCAGAATCTAGGGCAAGACAGGGGCACTCCACAGTACTCTGTCGGAAGTGCGTCGTCAGACTTATCGCAAAGGCCAGATAAAGTAGTGCACATACTTAACGCTTGGAAGGTGAAGTTTTCAGGTGTTGGAGTATCCGTAGACAATTTTATTTATCGCGTTGAGGCGTTGACACACCAAACGTTAGGTGGGAATTTTGAGGTGCTTTGTTCTAACATCAATGTGCTGTTTGAAGGAAAGGCAACTGAATTCTATTGGCGATATCACAAAGCAGTGAGGCACATCCGCTGGGATAGGCTATGTGAAGCACTCCGCCAACAATTCAGAAGTGAAAGAGATGATAGCGACCTTGAAGAATTGATTCGAAATAGGAAACAGAAAACTAATGAGTCATTCGATAGCTTCTATGACCAAATTTCTAGTTGGTTAGACCAGTTAGAACAGCCTTGGTCAAGCCGGAAATTAGTTAGATTACTCAGAAATAACTTACGTCCAGAAATACGACATGAAATTTTAAATTTGGAAATTGGAACAGTTTCTGAGCTTAGAGAAGTTTGTCGTCGAAGAGAAGCATTCATGGAAGATGTCAAACGGACTCAAAATCATGGTCAAAATATCCCCTTCAAAAGAAATATTTCCGAGCTTATAGCGGAAGCCGACGATCAGTCTGAATCTGGAAATGAGTACGGTGAGGGTGATATAGAGGCAATAGCTCTGGTGTGTTGGAACTGTAGGAAAGCAGGTCACCGATACCAAGACTGTCTGTCCGAAAGAAAAGTTTTTTGTTATGGCTGTGGCATGGCTAACACCTATAAGCCCAGTTGCGGACGGTGTGCAAAAAACTCTCAAGCCAGCACGTCGAGGCCAGTACACAAACCGAAGGCATTGGTCGTGCTGAAGAATCAAACGACGAATACAGAACAATAAACAATGCTGAGCTGACAGCGCAATTACTACCGGATATGACAAATTTTCAAGATAATTCACACAATGACATATTTATCCCCCAGACTGATCGTTTCAAGTCCCGTAGTTCCAAACGAAGAAAAGACTTTTGGTGTAAAGTTGACAGAGTTCGACAAGGAGTGCAACAGCTATGTGCTATGTCGAGATTTCCCCATGATCCTCGCCCATTTATACGAATCAGCTTACTGAATCGCACCGTTTATGGTTGACTAGATTCGGGAGCAGCCATAAGTTGTCTGGGTGGTAAGCTGGCCTATGATATAATAAAAGAAGGCATACCATTTAAGAATTTAGCGTGCAATGTCAACACTGCTGATGGGGCAACACAAAAAATTGTAGGATCTATGAGTCTAGAGATAGAATATGGAGGGGTGAAAAGGGATATAGAGATTTTCATTGTTCCATCGCTGCAGCAAGACTTGTATTTGGGTATAGATTTTTGGAGAAAATACAATCTATTACCAAATAATCTGCATGTCGAGGAAATACAATTACCTATTAAAGAGGATACTGCTGATCAGCATGTATTATCTGAAATACAGAAAATAAAAGAGGCATTTCCATCATTCGCTAAAGAAGGTCTGGGAAAAACACATTTGATAGAGCACAAAATTGATATAGGAGATGCAAAACCAATAAAACAACGGCATTTTCCCGTTTCGCCGGCCGTCGAAAAGAAATGTATTCCGAAATCGACAGGATGCTTCAGTTAGGGGTAATAGAACCATCAAACAGTGGTTGGTCTTCCCCTATTGTAGTAGTAAGAAAGCCGGGAAAAGTAAGGCTATGTTTAGACTGCCGAAAGGTCAACAACTTTACGGAGAAATCAGCATACCCTTTGCCGCAAATAAGTGGTATTCTGAGTAGGCTTCCAAAAGCAAATTTCATCACGAGTTTGGACTTGAAGGATGCTTATTGGCAAGTGCCCTTAGAGGAGAAGGCGAGAGACAAAACAGCGTTTACTGTACCTGGCAGGCCTCTGTACCAATTTAAGGTCATGCCATTTGGTTTGTGCAATGCTGCCAGTACCATGTCTCAACTCATGGACAAGGTGGTACCTCCGCATCTACGCAATGAAGTATTTGTGTATTTAGACGATCTTCTTATTATTTCGTCCACCTTCGATGCTCATTTGAATGTTCTGCAGGAAATAGCATTCCACATTAAGCGTGCAGGATTGACAATCAACGTTGGCAAAAGTCACTTCTGCATGCAGCGTGTGCGATATCTGGGTCAAATTATAGGAGATGGAGGTATAAGAACAGATCCTGAGAAAGTAAAAGCGATCTCGCAGTTTCCGATACCAAAGAATTTAAAAAGTTTACGTAGTTTTATGGGTCTTTGCAGCTGGTATCGAAAATTTGTTCCAAATTTTGCATCACTATCGTCAGCGTTGACTGATGCAATGACTACCAAGCGAAAATTTCATCTGAGTGAGGAAGCAGTGCAGGCATTTGCGATGCTAAAACGTAAGCTTACAGAAACACCAGTCTTACGTAGCCCAGACTTTAATAAACCATTTTTTATACAATGTGACGCTAGTAAGACAGGGGTAGGTGGAGTGTTAGTCCAGCTTTCAGAAGAGGGAGATGAATGCCCAATTGCGTTTGTATCAAAAAAATTAAACAAAGCACAGCAAAATTACACAGTGACGGAACAGGAATGTTTGGCTGCCATAGTATGTTTAAAAGTTTCAGGGCCTATGTAGAAGGGCACGAATTCACGATCATTACAGATCACGCTTCCTTAAAATGGCTTATGTCCAATAGTGACCTAAGTTCACGCTTAGCACGGTGGGCATTAGCTTTACAAAGATACCGATTTAAAATAGTACATAGAAAGGGTTCGTTGAACGTAGTGCCAGACGTATTATCGAGGGTAAACGATGAAGAAGTTGCGGCTATAGAACGGCGGCCCGGGATTATGGTGGATTTAAATTCAGAACATTTTAAGTCGAAGGATTACTTAGAGCTTATTGAACGTATAGAGGCTAATAAAGGCAAATTTCCAGATTTAAAAACCGAAGCAGGATATGTTTACCGACGAGCGGAACATTGTACAGGCAGCGTAGTTAATGACGCATATGTTTGGAAATTATGGGTACCAAAAGACTTAGTAGCAGATATATTGTATCGAGCGCATGATGATCCTCTTTCGTCGCATGGCGGTATACATAAGACAATAGAAAAGATACGCCAACTTTACTTTTGGCCAGGTTTAGTGCCGGATGTGAAAGCCTACGTGAATGCTTGCGAAGTCTGCAAACAAACAAAGGCACCAAATCACGTACTAAGACCACCAATGGGAAAAGCGGCTGTGTCAGAAAGATTTTTTCAAAGACTATATGTCGATTTTCTAGGCCCTTATCCCAGATCGAGAAGTGGCAACATTGGTATTTTTATTGTTTTGGATCATTTTTCTAAATTTGTCTTCTTGAAGCCTGTTAAAAGGATTACCGCCGAGATTGTCATAAAATATCTAGAAGACGAACTGTTCATGACGTTTGGTATACCGGAAACTATTGTTTCGGATAACGGTTCCCAATTCAAAGCAACAGCCTTTCAAAACCTTTTGCAACGTTATGAGGTGTCACATACACTCACCGCCATTTATTCTCCACAAGCAAATGCGTCGGAGCGCGTAAATAGGTCTGTTCTATCGGGAATTAAATCTTACATACGGCCTGACCAAAAGGATTGGGATGAATATTTGAATAAAGTGTGCTGTGCGTTAAGATCGTCAGTGCATACGAGTATAGGAACTACTCCATATTACATGGCTTTTGGCCAGCATATGGTTACGGCTGGCTCTCAATATGCACTGCTGAGAAAATTAAATTTACTTGAAGACCGCTCCTTAACCTTTAATAGGGAGGATTCTTTCGAAATTGTACGAAGGGCTGCAAGTTCGCAAATAAGAAAGAGTCATGAGCAAAATGAAAGAACATATAATTTAAGATCTAGAGAAGTGTCATATGTACCGGGACAAGAGGTGTTTCGTCGTAATTTTCAACAGAGTTGTTTCCAAGCGGGCTAAATGCTAAATTAGGCTTATCTTTCGTAAAAGCTCGAGTTCGAAAAAAGGTGGGAAACTCGTATTATGAGTTGGAAGACTTACAGGGTCGGTCACTTGGTACATATCACGCCAAAGACATACGTCAATAATCGTCGCTTATAGAGATTAGCCTAGTGATCATTTGGACCCCTAGTCTAATTTTAGCAGGGGGGAATTTGTAGCAGCGACTCAGTAAAAATAAAATCAGATGCCCAAAAGTAGGCAACACAAATTTGGGTGCTAAATTTTTACCCCAAAGAGTTGACTACTCTGATGAACCTTAAGGCCAGACGTAGTTTAGGAGAAAATTACCGAAACTCCTCCAAGTCGAAATGGAAGAAGTAGAGAGAAAGTGGAAAACGCAAGTCAGGGTAGAAAGAAAGTTGGTGTAGAAAGGAGCAAACGTCTCTGTGAAAAAAAAACCAATTTTTTCTTATATTCTTATAAATTTAAAAAATTAAAGAACCAGATCGACTTCTAAACAGTGAAAGTGAAATTAGAAAAAAATATCAAATAGCCAGAACCTGACCAGAATGGGCATAGGTACACAGACCTTTCATCTGTAACTTCATTTTTGGAACCACCAATCGATCAGAGGAGGCCGGCGATCGACGTCACTCGACAATCTGGGTTTGATAAAATTGGAGAAAAGAAAGTTAAAACCAGAAAAGCTTAAGTGCATAATCAGCCCCTGCGGCTCCGCTAGCCGGAGTCGCAATTTAAGAAAGCACCTAAAAGGCGGCAGCAAATTTTTAAACTGAAAAATTATGTTTTGTTAATTTCAACGAAAGTGACCATCGGTAAACTAAAAGCCTAAATAAGAAATACGATGTGTCACTAGTTAGCTTGCTTATATATCTACCATTTTCAACCAAAATCTAAGAAAAATGAGCTATATAGTCGAAATTAAAACGATTTCGGAAATGAAGATTTAGTCTGTTGTGCAACTATAAAGCCCTTGCATACGTTAGGGAGCAACTTTAGAAGATATATGTATAGGAAATCCATGATGTTCACTTAGATTTTAAGTTATTTTATTAATGTCAAATAACTATTATCACGAGCTTATATTGCTCCATTAATACTTTTAAGTAAAGATAAGTTCAAATTAATTATTTTTTTAAATTATCATGTTTTTTTTGTCAGACATACTTTTAAAGGAAAATCTGAAGTTATGTAGTACTTTATATTTTAGCTCCATTTTTATTTTTCGCCAGCATTTATCACACAGATCCGAGCAGAGATCGATCTTTCGCCACCGGAAATCGTGAGTAAAACCGCCTAAGGCATAACTTTTAATAATAAAATAATATAAAGTCTCCATCCCTCATTTTATATGTCCACATACAAAAGTATGCTACAAAAAAAAAAAGTATTATTTGAATCATAGCCGTTAAGGGCCATAAAAGAAATTTAGCTTGAAACATATAAATATAGTTATTTCCTTTTTTTTTGGCAAAATTTTAAATGTTTAACCTTAGCAACTTAACTCCTTACTTTTATAATTTAGAATGATAATTAAATTTATAATGTACTAAGAATTTTGCTTTTGGTCTCGATGCTAAATAGCTCGCTGTCATAGGGTTAAAGGGGTCACCTGAAGTAATTGTAAGGAGGTGATCATGGTTGGGTGGGCAGTAGCAAACATCTCAAACACCTAAGTTTGCTACATACCATTTTAGATGTATCTGTCCTGTTGTTCAAAACTGTATGTCCTCTCTTCCGGTTTCGTTATCTAGTTCCTTTTGTCGCAGCACGTTATTCTTAGTTTTTTGTTATTATTGATAGTAGCCTTATGTTGTGTGGAAAAGACCTCCACCCCCCAAGCCGACGAGCTAGAGCCGGAATAATAAAGCGTGCATTATTTCACACAGCATACAAACGAGTTACACGCAACATGGGAGCAGAATTATTTTATGAATTGTTGTGCGTTGGGCAAATAAAACTCGGTTCCGAACTTCCAACAATGCAAAAAACGCTGCTAGGATGGATAGTAGCAGGCAAATATACTGGACAAGTGCCCAGGCATCAGTTCAGTGGGTGTTTAGTAGCCCAAACTAATTGTTCTCTCGACTCGTTAGTTAACCGTTTCTGGGAATTGGATCAATGTCCGTTCGAGTCGAAGGCTGGTCGCCAAACAGCTGAACAGCAAGCTTGTCAACTGTTCTTCAAGAAAACTGTAAAGTTATCTTTTGGTCGTTTCCAAGTGGATCTCCCTTTCAAGACCGATCCTAAAGTTCTTGGCTTGTCCTTTCAATCTGCTGAAAGGCGTTTTTGCAACTTGAGCATAAATTATCGAAGGATGCAGTTCTTAAAAGCATGTACCATGACTTCATTAAAGAATATTTGGATTTGAGACATATGTCCATTCTGAAGTCAACTCCTCTAGGACAGCATTATTATATTCCTCATCAATGCGTTCTTAGGCCTGAAAGTTCCTCCACCAAGCTTCGTGTAGTTTTCGACGCTTCTAGTAAGACGTCAACAGCTGTTTCTCTAAACGAAACACTGATGGTGGGGCCGACAATTCAGAGGGAGCTATATTCAACCCTGATTAACTTCCGGTTGAATAAGTATGCCGTAACTGCTGACATTTCAAAAATGTACAGGCAGATTAATATTTCTGAAAAAGACAGAAATTTTCAACTAATTTTGTGGAGAGAAAATACTTCACAAAATATTCAAGCATACCGACTTAATACAGTCACATATGGTACAGCTTCTGCACCCTTTCTGGCGATACGCTGCTTGCTTGAGCTGGCCAACATGCACGCCCAATCACATCCTATTGGATCAGATGTGATTAAAACGTGTTTCTATGTCGATGATATGTTGGCAGGTGCAGATAGTGTTAAAGAACTTAACGCTATTTGCAATCAAGTTCAGACAATATTAGAATCAGGAGGTTTTCCACTTGCCAAGTGGGCAACCAACTGCAGTAATCTTTCATTTAAAACAAAAGCTGGTGACGAAGTGACTCTGAAGATTGATGAGCAGAGTTCCGACAAAACTCTTGGGATGCGCTGGGCACCTCAAGAGGATATATTTAAATATTATCTCGACGTGGACAGCTTTGTTTCGGATAGGCCAACGAAACGCAACATATTGTCTGTAGCGTCTCGTTTATTTGACCCTCTTGGGCTGCTATGTCCAATTGTTACCAAGGCCAAAATGTTGTTGCAGGAATTGTGGAGACTTAAAATAGACTGGGATGAAGCCATTCCAATGAACCTTTACACGACATGGAATAGGTTTACCATGACGTTGCGCGATTTACACAAAATTCGCATTCCTCGATACGTATGTCTTAATACGTATCAAAGGTTCAAATACATGGCTTTGCTGATGCATCCAGTCATGCGTACGGTTGTTGCATCTACGTGCGAACGTGCAGCAACCGAGACGTTGGCACTACATTGCTCACTGCAAAGTCTAGGGTAGCTCCACTAAACGTGAAGACAATACCCCGATTAGAGTTGTGCGCAGCACTCTTGTTGGTTAAGCTGTGGCACCAAATTGCGACAACGCTAACCAAATTTAGTATTGAAAGTTTGAATTTCTGGTCGGATTCACAGGTTGTGTTATACTGGCTTAAACGCGACTCTTGCACATTGGGCACATTTGTGGCAAATAAAGTTGCAGAAATTCAGAAGTTGTCGAATGGTATTGTGTGGCGTCATGTTCCAACAGATGCTAATCCGGCGGATTTAGTATCGAGAGGAACCGATATAGATGAGATTGTTAGCTCGTTAAGCCAGGACCAGAATATTTGAAGCGGTGGCAACAATTGTCGGTGCTCAAACGGCACTTTTGGCACAGGTGGTGCAAGGACTACCTGCACAGTCTCCAGCAGCGCGCGCAATGGGCCAAAAGCGAGGCCAACCTCCAGGAAGGGGCGGTCGTTCTAGTGCACGACGACAACACACCCCCTCAGCAATGGATAACCGGGCGCGTAACGCGCACAATTCAAGGGGAGGACAGCAAGGTCAGAGTGGCAGAGCTAAGGACGGCAACAGGAACTACTAAGCGCCCGATACATAAGCTGGCTCTACTGCCAGTGTTAGAAGACCGGAGCTCTTCAACGGGGCCGGAATGTTAGAGCAGCACATGAATTTGTAAATTTAGTAAATGAAGTTCATTGTAGTTTAAAGTAATTTGTTAGAGAAATTGAAGTAGAAGACAATGAAGTTGTGTATTTAAGAGCGCCAAGAAGGCATTTAGTTTAAGCAGGCTCTATTTATTTGAGCTTGAGCAATGGGCAATTGCCGACGGCAAATTCGAGAATGCGTGGCCAAGCTGTGGTCACCGCTCCTGATAGTATGAATTTCGTCTTCGTTTATCAAGCAACTTAGCGTGCCATCAACAGCAATAAATTGATTGTTAACGAATTCACCGCGTCTCATCTTTTATTTAAATTTGTATTATCTCGTTTCGCTAAAAACGCTTAGCGAATTTTTCACCTTCCTTCTCTGACCATAGGTATATCCAGTTCGAAGTTCAACTTGAGTGCACAGTGACAAAAAGTCTTTACAAAAATCCCCGGAACACCAACTGGGATATGTTTAAGACCAAAGTGACAAGGACACTCCCATCCCCAATACCAATCCTATCAACGGTGGACATTGAGAAGTCTGTGAAGACTCTCTGTCATTACCTAAGCTCAGCTGTCAACACAGCGTGCAAGACCTCAATAATAAGAAGGAAACACAGGCCACCCTGGTGGAACCCACAATTGAAGGCACAACGCACCGACCTACAAGAAATCTTCAAACTAGCTAAACAAGCAAACGAAGATATTGTATGGGACGAATACAGGACAAGGCTCCGTGACTTTAAGAAAAAGGTCCAGACAGCCAAGAGAAACTCATGGAGATCCTTCTGCTCTGGCATTGAGAAGGTCACAGAAACCGCCAGACTTAGGAAGCTTCAGTCGAGCCAACCGGCAATTCAGAGCGAACTAAGAACTAGCGATGGCCAATGGACGAGTAGCAGCAGGGAAGCGACTAATGCCCTTCTAAGCGAGCACTTCCCCGGGTGCACAGATGTACTCGATTCACAACAATCAGTGCACACGAACCCAGTGTCCGACGTACCTGAGAATATAATCACACCACACAAAATCCAGTGGACCATTGACTCCTTTGAGAGCTACAAATACCCTGGGCTAGATGGTATAATACCAGCCATGCTGCAGAAGACCAAAGAAAAGGTCACTCCATGGCTGGAATCAATATTCAAAGCATGTCTGAGGCAGGGTTATGTACTTGTTCCCTGGAGGACAGCACGTGTTGTGTTCTTGCCAAAAGCAGGAAAATGCAGTCACATGCAACCGAAAGACTACAGACCGATAAGTCTCACCTCTTTCCTGCTTAAAACCTTTGAAAAACTTTTGGATCTACACCTAAGAGGAGGCATGAACCGACTCGTAGAGTCCAACCAACACGCCTACACTAAAGGGAAATCGGTGGAAACAGCATTACACTCCCTCGTAGCCACCATCGAAAAAGCCCTTCACCACAAGGAATTTGCCTTAGGAGTGTTCTTGGACTTCTCAGGTGCATTCAATAATGTATCTACGGAAGCGATCATTCGGAGCCTGAGAGCTGCGGAAACCCACGAGGCTGTAAACTCTTGGGTAGGAAATCTATTGAGCTGCAGAAGAGTAAGAGCCGAATGGGATACCACCACCACAACCAAAGCAGTGCACAGAGGCACGCCACAAGGCGGAGTGTTGTCGCCGCTGCTGTGGAACTTAGTGGTCTTAAGGAAATTTAAACGGAAAGCCCCAAAGATAACCGCCTATGCAGATGATATAGTCATAATTATCGTGGGCAAATGTCCAACGACGATCAGCTCTGTCATGGACAGTTAAAGAAGTACTGAAGTTGGCGATGGAAGTCGGACTCAGTATCAATGCGGACCAAGAGATACAAGATACTGCAATGGACTCCGCCGTCTATAAACGGTGCCATGCTTGTGCCAAAAAAGAGCGTGAAGTATCTAGGAATAGTACTGGACAGCAGGTTGAGCTGGAAAACCAATGTCAAGGAAAGGGTAAAGAAAGCCACAAGTGCACTATATGCATCGCAAAAGATGCTAAGTAGCACGTGGGGTCTGTCTGCCAAACTGATGCACTGGATCTTCATCTCAATTGTTCGTCCAATACTACTCTACGGTGTCCTAGTATGGTGGAAGGCCACTAAAAAATCCACATACCTCCTAACAATGTAAAGGGTACAAAGACGTGCACTGATGTGCATTACTGGGGCACTGAGATCTACTCCAACAAAGGCCTTGGAAGTGATACTTGGAGTTCACCCCATTGATATACAGGCCAAACTACTAGCACAAAAGACCGCACAACGTCTCTGTGCTACAGGAAATATGGCCCTCGCAAATTATGGGCACAGTGAAGTAGGAGGAGAGTCAATCAATAGCACGGACTATATGACCCCAATAAACAACTTCTCCAGAACGCCTGCTCTAATGGGACATGAAGATTGGAAAATCGGCATGGACGAAAACGCAACAAAGTTATTTACGGACGGATCTAAAATGGAAACCGGCGTGGGCGCCGCGGTCTACTGCGCAGATCGTATAAGTTGCCGGACTACTGCAGCATCTTCCAAGCGGAGGTCTTCGCTATAAAGAAGGCTGCAGAACTTGCGACAACGCTCAACACGAATTAGGTCAATATCTTTGTCGACAGTCAGGCGGCTATCAAATCTATGCAATCCTATGTCATCAGCTCCGGAAGTTTACTGGCAAGCAGAGAAGCATTAGATGCCTTAAGCAGCCGTTCGAAGGTGTGCATTTTTTGGGTTCCCAGCCACCAGGGCATCGACGGAAACGAGATGGCAGACAGGTTAGCGAAGGAGGGTACCGAATCTAGACAACTGACAGTTGAAGACTTGAAGATACCGCTACGATCTATAAGCCACAGCTTAGAAGAAAGCGCTGCAGTAATAGCAGGAAGAAGGTGGCACAGCACAATAAACTGCAAGATAGCCCGCACTATGTGCAACCATACAAACGCGAAAGTGGCCCAATATGTGATTCAGCTCCCGAGAAGAGCGCCAAGCGCGAGCGCCATCTATCGAGAATAATTTGAAATCATGTGCATATGTAAGTTAACTATAGTTAATATAAAACTATATAAACAGCCAACGAATCAATAAACAATAAAATTACAGCTAATAAAAAATACAAAACAACATTTAACAAGAATTGCCTAAAATAATAAATAACAAAATATAACAACATTGTTCAGTTCAATAAACTAAACATCCGCCGATCCAACTGAAGAACTGCAACATTGTAATACACTGTTCAGTTCAATAAACTAAACATCCGTTCAAAATGTCGCAAATGCCATTAACAGCGTCCTTAGTTGTCTTGCGTGCGAACTTTCGGCCCTTGACGACAAATTGCTGACATTGCAGATCATGGTCAGTTCAAACCAGATCTGCAGAGCTCTGCCGCGTTGCTGCCTAACAACCACAGCTAGCTTAGGGTATTCTAAGATCTTTTCTGTTCAGTCACAATTTGGAGTTGAATAAAACCACAATGATATAAAGTTTCTGAGTTTTTAATTTAACGGAAAATAATTGGCGCCCGAGCAGGGACCAGTGCGAGGAAAAAGTGATTAAGTTCAGTTTAGTGCAAAAAATAAAAAGTTTTGTGCTACTCCACTGGACCAAGAACAAAACCCAGTTGTAATCCGAAGTGACTCTTTCCATTAATTTGGAAATCGGAAAGCAACACAGGATAGGCAAATTAAATTTTGCTGATTTATCAGTGGTCTACAAGACTTGTCAGGTACGCCCGCAGGACATCCTCTATTTTGTGTGCGTCGCAGGATCCCAAGTAGGAAGCGAACAGGACAACATCCGGACCATCAGGAGGAGTAGCGGCATCATTCAAATAATGTATAGTAAGCTAGTGAATAAGTAAAACAAACACACTAACCAAAATAAAGTTTCAGCGAAAACAAAGTGAAAGTGAGTGCTAAAAGGAAACAATGACTAGATAAAAAATCTTTCACAAAAAAATATATATCAAAATTAATACAAAATTTTCTACTATAATGAAATAAAAAGGCGTAAAGCGATAGCTAAATAACTCCACCACTCAGTCTACAACTGAATAAATAAAGAAAATCTTTTCAACGAGTGGTATAATAAAACCCAATCTTGCGAATCCTAAACAAAGGACCCTCTAAGATAGAAGGGTAAAACTAGCTGCTGGTTTTCATTGCATTCTTTTCAATAACTTAAATACAAAAATTTTTCTACAAACCTTAGAGTCAAATATAAACCAATAACCCGAAAACATACTCTAATTTTAAACAAATTTAAACACTAAATAAAACTTCATTTTTTTTATCGATAAACGTATTAGTTTAAGAGAAATCAAATATCAAACTAAATTAAATTCCCCAACATCGACAAATTCCCTGGAAATTTAACTCGTATGGCTAATCAAAATAGCCCTATCAGGCCACCCGTTCTCAATTTAGAGCAGCCAGTTATACCAGCAATAGGGAATATAGAACAGCAGCTAACCGAAGAAAACTCACGCCATAGACAAAGACAAGAATTATTTCAACAAAATAGAAAAATGGAGCAAGAATAATTACAAACTACCATTCGTCAAGTTTTAGCCGAACAATTTCCAACTTTACTACTTAAAGCCCAGAATCCAACACATGACTGAATTAAGCTGAATTAAGCTGATCTTGATTAGATTCCTGACATAGTAAAAAGTCTTCGCGAATTTTCCGGCAATCCGTCCGAATTCAGTTCGTGGAAGAAGGGCATTGATCGAATACTAAAAACGTATGAACACACCGTAGGTACCTCAAAAAATTATTTTGGAATTTTACATACTATTAGGAATAAAATTACCGGTAACGCAGACACAGCCCTAGAATCATACAATGTCCCCGTTAATTGGAATGCTATTTCCAAATGTCTTACACTACACTACGCCGACAAGAGAGATTTGGGTACACTTGAATACCAAATGATAACAATAACCCAAGCTGCAAATCAAACTGTTGAAGAATTTCACCAAGCAGTATAGAAACATTTACCCCTGATTTTAAATAAAATTATCTGCATGGAATTATGCGCCGAATCAGAACAACTTATGACCAAGTTGTATAGGGATAAAGCACTAGACACCTTTGCTCGAGAACTTCGTGGAGATTTGCCACGACTTCTGGGCATCAAAGAGCCCACTGAGCTACCATCAGCCCTCCATTTGGGCTTGAAATTAGAAAATCAAGCATATCGAACTAATCACGCGACGATTAAGGGACAGCCTATTGCACATAGAAATCTACCACCAAAGCCTACTAGAGTTCCACCACATCTTCATCAAAACCAAAATTTCCAACAAAGACCAATGGTTCCACCAAAAAATCCTTATGCCATGATCAGACCTAATAATAACTTTGGACAGCCACCAACAAGACCATTCTTCCTTTCCCCCAGACCGCACAAAATACTAACCCACAAATTGTAATGTACCAACCAATACCACAACCATTACCACGGCCATTGGCTGCCAAGCCACAACCAAAACCAGAACCTATGGACATTGACAGAAGTATTCAAACAAGACAAATAAATTATACGAATAGGCCCCCTCAGATAGAAGCAGGAAAAAGACCGCCAGCACTAAATACAACACAAATCGACGCTAACAAAAGGCAAAGAAATTTTAACATTCAAACAAGCACAGACGAACAAACAGACATTGACTATTCTAATTACACACTTGACGAATATGAACAGTTAATTGCAAGCCAGGATGAACAACAAGACCAAGATGAAAGTTTGTCAGAAAATGACCAAGTATATCAATACGACTACACTTATCTTAATTTTTTAGAGTAACCGACTCCTCATTACCATATTTCCAATGCAAAGTGAAGAGTGGCCAAGAACTTAACATATTAATATACACCGGTTCAAATAGAAATTATATCCAGCGCAAATTCGTCCCAAATCCATTACAAAACAAAAATCCATTTCAAGCAGTCTCTGTAGGAGGCAACATTAAAATAACCCATTACAAGATGGCAAACTTATTCAACGACCCAAACACTATAGTTAAGTTTTTCCTACTACCTACACTAAAGACGTTTGACGCTATACTGGGAAGCGACAGCCTAAAAGAATTAGGTGCTGTAATCCACATCAAAAACAAACTAATGTTACTAAAAAATGGCATGAGTGTCCCAATACAAGAAAAAAAATTTGAATCCGTGAACGTAATAATCCCAAGAACAGAACACCTGGTAGAATCTCAAGAAACAAACTTAAGCCAACTTGTAAAAAAATACCCCAACCTTTTTGCTGAGCCCATCGAAAAACTGACCTACACCACTAGAGTCAAAGCAGAAATCCGCACAAACACAGATACTCCGATTTATTCGAAATTTTACCCATTCCCATTTGCTTTAAAAGACGAAGTCAACAAACAAATCAATGAACTTTTAGAAAATTAAATAATTCGTCCGTCCCGTTCCCCCTACAATTCACCAGTGTGGATTGTACCAAAAAAACTAGACGCCTCAAATATAAAAAAATATAGAATGGTAATTGACTACCGAAAATTAAATAGCGTTACAATAGCAGACAAATACCCCATACCAGATATCAACACAGTATTAGCACAACTAGGCAATAACAAATTGTATTCCGTTCTTGACCTCAAGAGTGGATTTCACCAAATACAGTTAAAAGAGAGCGACATAGAAAAAACAGCATTTTCCATAAATAACGGAAAATACGAATTTACTAGACTACCTTTTGGACTAAAAAACGCACCCTCTATATTCCAACGCGCCCTCGACGATATCCTTAGAGAACACATAGGTAAATTCTGTTACATTTACATTGACGACAAAATAGTTTTTAGCCAGGACGAAGAAACACACTGTAAAAATCTTGACTTAGTTTTTGATACTTTAAATGCAGCTAATATAAAATCTCAACTAGATAAATGCCAATTTTTTAAAAATAAAGTAGAGTTTCTGGGATTTGTTATATCCGATAATGGAATAGAACAAAAGTAGCAGCAATAGCCAACTATCCCGAACCAAAAACAGTTAAAGAACTACGAGCATTTCTTGGATTATCGAGTTACTATAGAAGATTTATAATGGGTTACGCATTGCAAGCTAGACCGCTCACAACATTGCTCAGAGGAGAAGACGGTCGTATTTCCAAATCAGCTTCAGCTAGAGAACAAATCCAACTCAACAGTGAAGCCATGGAGGCGTTCAACAAAAATCAAAAGTACCCTAATATCCGATGATGTCATTTTACAATATCCCGACTTTAATAAAGAATTTGTCCTAACTACAGATGCCTCAGACTATGCAATCGGAGCAGTACTTTCCCAAAACGATAGTCCAATATCATTCATATCTAGAACCCTATCCGAAACAGAAGAAAATTATGAAACAGCCAAAAAAGAAATGTTAGCCAGTAAAAACATTAAAAGGCTATTTGTATGGAGGGTCAAAGGTGAAAATCTATATAGACCATGAACCGCTTACGCACGACTGTAATTGGAAAGGAGGTATTGCAATTAGGAGATGGAAGACATACCTTGACGAATATAACAAACAACTTCTTTAAAAACCACGAAAGGAAAATGTAGTGGCAGAGGCTCTCTCCAGGGCCCCTAATAAAAATCAAATAAATTCAATCACCTCAACACAACATAGCGCTCAAAGCTCAAACGAAAATCTCATTCCTAGTATCGAGGTCCCGATTAACGTATTTAAAAACCAAATATTCATTCATAAAGAACATCAACCTGACTACAAATTTATACTCCCATTCCACAGACATACAATTTCACAACAAACATTTTCTGCCGATGATCTACTAAAATTACTGCAAAAATACTTAATCCCAACAGTTATTAATGGAATTTATACGACAAAAGACATAATGGGACAGATTCAAAAACTATATCCACAACATTTTCAATCCTTTAGAATTAGAATCACACAAACTAAAGTAATTGACCTAAATTCAGAAGCCGAACAAGGCAAAAATATACTAGAAACCCATAATAGAGTTCACAGAAACGCTCAGGAGAATAAAATTCAAATAGCTTTAAAATTAAACAAAAAACAGCTACTCTCGTAAAACAATGTCAAGTATGCAAAGAAGCGAAATATGATAGGCACCCACCTAACGTTTCAAATGTGTTGGCAAATTCAATAAAACGTGACGATTATTTTAATAATGAAATAGCGACAAGTTTACAGAATCAGGTTAGTTTAATGAAAGAAGGAATAGTAAATGTTAAATATGCCATTCAATGGGCAAAACTAAATATTATAAACACATTACTTTTAAATGAAATAGAAATTGCAGAAGTCCGTAATATATTCCATAAAGGCAACTTAACTTCCTTGTCCGTTGAAGAAATGTTAGAATTTGTCTATGTCTCGGTCCTCCACAATAAAACATCAATTATTTATATTGTCAAAATCCCAGAACTAGAAACAACAACATATCCGAACATTTTAATCAAGCCTGTAATTAAAAATCATTCCATTGTACACCTAGAAACTAACGAAATATTCCAACATAAAGAACAAATGTTAAAAATACCAACAAATTGTAAATTATCTAATAATCTAAAAATTTGTAATAGGGACGAAATTGTAAACCTAAATAACACAAAATGTATTTTTAAGCTAGTTCAGGGAAAGGAATCGCTGTGTGACTTTAGTACCGCGGAACATATTGAAGAAATAGAAGAGATCGACAAGAGCATAATTCTACTTAATAATTTTAATGGCAATATAACCAATAATAATATAACTCAACATCTAATGGGCACATACTTAGTGCACTTTTGGAATGACAAAATTTACATAAAGGGCAAAGAATTTAATAATAAAGAAACAACAATTATGAAACCAGGAATACCACTAATACAAACAACTCTAAAATTAGCCGAGCGACTACAAGTCCTATCCTTAAAAGCATTAGAAACTCTCCATATTAAAAATACAAAGCATCTAAACGAATTGGCAACGCACTTTACGGCTAATCGCATAGCCATACTCACCCTTATTTGCATCACAATTATCATTATTTCTACTGCAAAATTCCTTTGTCGACCAAAAGAAAAAGTTATTCTACAAATACAAGAAAAAGCTCCCCAAAAATTAAATAAAACAATCCCGATGAATACAATATCACAGCCCAAAAAGATTTATCCGGAATTTAATAATATTCAATATTTAAAAAAAAAAAAATCTGCTCGAGGACTAGCAGGATTTTGAGGAGGGAGAGTTAACTATAGTTAATAAAAAACAATATAAACACCCAACGAATCAATAAATAATAAAATTACAGCTAATAAAAAATACAAAACAACATTTAACAAGAATTGCCTAAAATAATAAATAACAAAATATAACAACATTGTTCAGTTCAATAAACTAAACATCCGCCGATCCAACTGAAGAACTGCAACATTGTAATACACTGTTCAGTTCAATAAACTAAACATCCGTTCAAAATGTCGCAAATGCCATTAACAGCGTCCTTAGTTGTCTTGCGTGCGAACTTTCGGGCCTTGACGACAAATTGCTGACATTGCAGATCATGGTCAGTTCAAACCAGATCTGCAGAGCTCTGCCGCGTCGCTGCCTAATACCCACAGCTAGCTTAGGGTATTCTAAGATCTTTTCTGTTCAGTCACAATTTGGTGTTGAATAAAACTACAACGATATTAAGTTTCTGAGTTTTTAATTAAACGGAAAATAATTTGTATATGTGTACATTAGGGTTCGGCTTATTTGTATGGAGGAAAAAAAAAATTCGAAAATTAAAGGTCTCATGGTCTCAAATTGTTCGTTTTGGTGTAAAACTTAAATTTGTAAAGTTTTAGCTCGATCGGAAAATGTTTAGAGGTGCCTTTCTCAACCAAAAGTTTGATATAGGCATTTTTTGGCTAAAATGTTGTATTTTTTGGTCAAAATTCTGTTTTTTTGTGAGCAAATTGCTCTAATCAGCTTTATTTTAGTTTTATATGCTAAAATATATAGGAATTTATTTTTAATTAATTTTTAAGCGATTTCTTACTGCTAAATGGGTACTTTTTTGTATACTCTTTGACAACTTGTAATAATTTTTGATATTCGAGCTCTTTAGTTGTTAATTTCTTGTTATAATCTTGCATTAGTTTTACGCCACGCTCTGCAATATCATTAACAACTTTTAATTTTCGTACAATCTCAACAGCATTTTTAAAGTCTTCGTGATCATGCCACTTCGATGGATCTATGACTAAAAAAGATTTCGATACATTCAACCGGTCGAAAAACTTAACACTATTTGATGTAATGAAATCAGATAATTTATTTGAAACAAAAGTTGACAAATCTCCTAGTTTTAAATTAATGCGCTTAACGGAATTTTCATCCTTGTTTGTATCATCCGCAAGGCTAACAGTAACGTTATCATCGAATAGGGCCAATGTGATATTTTCGTCTGCCAGGTACCATAACTGATTACATGTCTTTTTGAGCACTGCCATTGAAATCCTCTCGTCCATTTCTCTGTAGTTGTACATAGCCCGAATAAATTGAAAGTCTCTAATTGGAGCTTCAACGGCCAACGGGGATCCAAACCACAATTGTACATAAAATTTCACTATAAAAACAGACACATCACGCAAATACTTTTCTTCGTGTTTAGTTAAACGGAAGACTTGTCGAAAAAGGTATAGCTTCAGTGTATAAATTGCCTTAGACATCCAGCGAGCATGATGCATAGGGCCAGGCGGTCGGAAATTATGGCCTTCCGGAACTATTCCCAAAAAGAGAATTGTTAACTCTAGAAGTTCGCGGTAGTCATTACGTGCATGATCTTTTTTCAATTGACATCGACAGAAATCAGTGATCTGATTCTTTTCTTTGTTTATACGTGTGGCGACATAATCATTTAGTATACCAAATTTAAAGAGTTTTTGGTCAATTTTGGCCCATGCTATTTGAAATCGTTCAAACAGAGGCACATTAACGCTTGAAGATCCAGCACATGATTCAAAAGCAGCTCGTAAATATAATTCACATATATGATGCCTGCATGGAAGATAAAGTAAACTGCGTTCCAATAACTGTTCTAACAAAACTGCCGAACCGTTAAATCTTCCGGAATTGGATGCAGTTGTATCAAAACATGCAGCAACGATTTTATCCAAAATTCCCCACTCTGTTAGCATGTTGAAGGTTGCACGAGATATTTCAACGCCAGTGGATGCAACTACTTTTGGTACTCCCAAAAGTTGTTCACCGTCAGAATATGATATTATAATTGATATTCTTTCGACTTTTTCTCGACCAGTCAATTCTGGGAGCATTTTTCCATCCCAATGTACCACTGCAGTCATCTAAAATTAACAGTTAAAAGGCAAAAAATCAACTTTTTCCAAAATGATGTGATGTGAGTTGCAAGGTAATTACCAATTCTTTACAGCTTTTCTTCGCTGACTCAGATATTTTTTTCCTATTATCTTCTCGCAGCCGCTGCAAAGTTCTGGTATTGAATGCGTATTCGTCGACATCATGACCCAAAGCTTCAACAACCGCAGAAATCAAATGCATAGCTGCATTGTTGGAAATCTGCCATTTGTCCAACGATAAAAGAATTCGGGATGTTAAAAAGCTTTTCCTGCCTCTTTTTATAGGGGATAATTCTAAATCTAAACTTGAAATGGCCATATCTTCTTGCACAGCAGACAAAGCATCACTGTTGTTGTCACTTTCAGAAGATCTAATACAATCTATAATACAATCTTTGTTATTATTTAAAGATCCCGTAAAATAAATCAACATGACTCCCTTTGTCTGCACTATTAGCAACACGAATGGTTTCTCTGCACTTGCGAGCTCGTTCCTTTTCTTCACGTGCTTCCTTCCGCCTTTCTTTGCCTGCCAGTGAGGCATCTAAGCCACCTAAATGACCCTGACGTCCATTCTGTCGTTGCATTTCAAGGAATTTCTTACCCTCTTCAATTGACATCATATCCATTGCATTTGCATGTGCAATATCAAAAAGGTTGTCCAAATTGTCAACGAAAGCCGCTTGTTTGGCTGTTGTTTTGTTTTTATTCTTGCTGAGGTTTTTCCACTCGTCAAAAAGTTTTTCCAACTTATTAATACAATGGTATTCTTGGCGGATAGGGATTCGGGCTTTCGACCAAAACGTGGCTGCTTCTTTCACGGCGAGTACAGCGTTTTTGCGCGCAGTTAACTTAAATTTCTTATGGTTGTAAAAGAAAACACGCATAACTTGCCTTATGCTTGGTAACTGCGATCCCAGAATATGAGGAGAGTCGTGGCCAAGTAAAAATATTACATCACTTGAACGCGATTTGGACATTTTGATTCAAACACGCTTTACACGTTAAGTCCCGGTTAAAATTGTAAAAGAGTTGCACAGATTTTGTGTTCACACAATGATTGGAGTTATCGATATTCGATACTTGGAAAATACTCAATGAAATGCGGTAAATCCGCCAATTCTTAGCC
This sequence comes from Zaprionus vittiger, assembly GCA_018904025.1. Lineage (NCBI taxonomy): Eukaryota > Metazoa > Arthropoda > Insecta > Diptera > Drosophilidae > Zaprionus > Zaprionus vittiger. The sequence continues at coordinate 63,207 of JAEIFQ010000905.1, forward strand.
AATTTGAATAGTTGAAAGCATTTTGAAAAGAAAACTAGACGAACTACTTAAAATAAAGTTGATTAGAGCAATTTGCGACCTAAAATATTAAATGCTCACAAAAAAAAAACAGAATTTTAACCAAAAAATACAACATTTAGCCAAAAAATGCCTATATCAAACTTTTGGTTGAGAAAGGCACCTCTAAACATTTTCCGATCGGGCGAAAACTTTACAAATTTAAGTTTTACACCAAAACGAACAATTTGAGACCATGAGACCCTGAAAATTCGCACTTTCGCAAATAAGCCGAACCCTAAGCAACATATGTACATACAGGGATGCCGGTGGCGCAAATTGCGCGGTTAGGAGAAAGTAGAAAAATCTTTCTCTTCACAAAGGAACAATTACACACAGTCCTCTGCCGCATAAGATAAGTAAATATTTAGTACTTATCATGGTTCGAGCGGAGCGAGGGGATGAAAATCCAGCGACGTGGGGTCCAAATAGACATTATCCGGCTCGAAGGACCAATGTTTGTGGTGGCGGCAAGAAGATCTTCCTTCTTGGGGGGATCGTAGAGTTGGGGCTGTGTATGCTGAAAATCGAAAGCCGACGCGAAAAAATGCGGAATAAAACGAGATAATTCGGGGCGCGTGGCGTTCACTTCATTTTCTTATGTACATAGGTAAAGTATAGCTTAAGCCTAACTTAACATAGTCTCGATAAAAGAGTGCGAGAGCCCTTGGTGACTTCTCGCACTGTTTACGCCGAAATGCTGCCTACTTCTCGGCGGCTACGTTTCGACGTAAACAAACACTAATCCACCGATCTGATTGGGTTTTAGTGGGTTTTCCCCAATCCCTTTGCAACAAATGTTGGATCGGTTTCTTTTTCTTTTTATTATCCCAGTTTAAATTTTAAATTTTAATTTTTAAATTTAAATAAAATAAATTATTAATAATTTTTTTTAACATTTCATTACATTCATCATTTAAAAATTATTATTAATGCAAACGTTTTAATTCTTTATTTTTTGTTGAGCGCAAACCGCGAGCGCCATCTGTCGGCAATAATTTAAAAGCATATGCATATGTATATGTGTACATACATAGGAACGTAGGTCGAAAGGTATCCCACTGTCGCGTGCAGCACGACTGTGGCTTTTTTCTATTTTTTGTTTTGTTTTTACTTTTAAACGTTTTGCAAAATGTATTCCCTTTATTAAGAAGAATTTACTTTCAAATTTTGCTATGTTATGTGTTTCGGCCGTCATAACTTTTCAGCTAGTACCTTTTCTATCATTTTTAATTTGTATCTCATGATCAAGTAAATCTGTTTTTTACAAACGCTAAAGTTAGTTTCTCTTCATCTAAAGTCTTAATCAAGTTGTACGACGATGGTAAGGTTAACCATATATACGATACTTCATCCATTTCGTTGATTTTCGCGCCTTATGCTTACAACTCACTCATTAATATGTCAAAAAAATTTAAATGACTCCATAATGCTATTTCATAATTCAATTTGAGTGACAGTCGTTTTTGCAATGCTAACTGGGACACGATGCTTTTACGCTTGTAAAATTACTAAGTACTAAGATTTTTTCACACAAATGCTCAATCAAGGTGGTTTTTGTACATATTTTTGCATTCTTCCAAATATTATTGATTTCCACAGGTGCTTCCTCATCTATAACTTTTTAAACAACGAGTTCAGCAAAATTGCTCTAATTATTATTTTGCATCCAAAGTCATAGGAAAGAGGTTAAATGGTCCGCTTCACTTTATCCATCTGCTTTTTATACTCTTGCAGAGAATATATTTATATTGGCAAGGAGTTTGCAACGCACCTTAGGAAACATCTCTGACCCCATAAATAATATTTATTCTGAATCAGTTGGTAATATATTTTATATGTATGAGTTTATTGCCGGTGTACCAAAGTAGAAGCGCTTGTGTAGGGACAAAATAATAAAGGCACTGTCGATCAAGGGATCACATACTTAAGTACATACAAACAAATTCTGGACTCTGGTGAGTAGCACTGATTTTAAGAAGGACCTCACGTCATGATACAGCGTCGCAAATGTTGTTTTCTTCAAAGTTTTTTTTAACCAAATGTCAATTCATTCGAGGTAAGAGATGGTCGCTTTACAAATTAGGGATGGGACTTTTTCGTTTTGAAAATAAGCGTTAGGTACATTTTTATATTATCCAAAGGAAACCAATTATAAAAATTTCTATTATATAGCTACCAATTAAACAAATAAAGCAAATCCAGACTAGTGCATGAAACTCATAGTATCTTTTTGGACTTGGGTCACATGCTATTGGTTCGGCATGTCCAAAATAAATAATCACAGTACACATGGAAAAAAAAATTTTACTTATCCACAGGCATGTGCGTTCATATCGGCTAAGTGATTGACAATTTATTCCAAAGCGCCATGGTCCAATCAATGGTTGAAATAAATACCAATTCCCCATGAGAACTTCGATAGCATATGAAAAACGTGCAGGCCACCATTCTATTCCTTTTATAGAATTGTCCTTTGAACTAAATAATTCAGATGATTTATATATTCGAGACATTGGCGACTCATGTACCCAACGTTGAATCCGAATGTTTTGGGTCTGCGCTGTTAGCATGTCAGTAAATATTACGTTCCGACAAAAGTAGTGTGGATATATGCCAGAATTATCATGCCAAATTGCAAGTCTTATTGGTAACTGAACAAGATCTCGATGAAGTCTAAATGATATAGTGCTGTTTCGTAGAAATGTTTTATACACGGGATCTTGGTAAATAATAATATTGCTATCACCACGTGATGATTGTAATGACATAATTATGTTTGCAGATGATCCAGAGATGTATCTGCCTCCAAATGTAAATGTAACGATTATATTACCATCTTGGCACAATTTTCCAATAAAAATTTCTTCCAAATACAGGCGCTTATCCCAATGGGATGACCTGCTCATTTTAACAAAAAGGTACGTTACTGTAATCAGCGGAATGGTCACGTAACAAATTATTATATGATAGTTACAACCTACAACAGGCCGTTCTAAGTGGCATTTCAAATTCATACGCACAGCAATAATAGGCTTTGAGTCAGCATCTAATTCACTAATGTAGTTGCATTGGCAGTGAATACCGAAGTATACACTTTTATTCATTCCTGGTAAGCATGATGTAGTGTGCCAACTGGGCTCTGGACGTGCATAGTTCCAAATTCGACAACTACGTATTTCTGTTGAGAAAGTAAAATAAGCCCCTGTTTTGTAAAACCGGTCCCAGCGTTCGGAAGGATTTGTTGCTCGCAGATATATAAATACTGGACGTGCTTTGTGGCATCGATTCCGAAGTAAAATAACTGTCGGCTCAGCAAATCCAGCTTTTACAAAACATGCCGCATTTTCAGAATCAATATCTTTTAGTTTCGGTACATTTGTCATATGGAGTAATACACGAAAACTAATGTCAGCTTGAGTAAAAGTTACTCCCAGTACAGAATGTCCATAAAGTTCGGTACGGTACATACGAACTTCGTTTGAACTGATTACATTATCGTGAATAAAATTTTCAACGTCATCTTCAGGATCATCAAAATCAAGACCTCTTTGAAACCTTTGGGTGATTATTTTAGAAACATTGTGTTTCGGCTTAGTTGCAGCGAAATTGGATTTTAACCTGGATATGTATTGAAATGGTTCAAAAAGCTCTTTTGCCTTCTCCCAAATACTATTTGATGTATATATATTTACTACTAATACTTGTGTACGTGATTCTTGCTCGGGATACCACCAGTACTGACTTTGCTTATGACTGCGCACTGAAATAAGAACTTCATCATTATGTAATTGGTAACGTAATTCTTGTAAAAGTCTTTTGGTGAATACAAGTGTGTGCATATAGTCCGCAGATTCTATCACTAAAGATTGTTCAAGATCTAGATCAAAACTTTCCAAGCGCATCGTGAAAGTTGATCTTTCAAAATTTATTGGTCCTTCCTCAGGATGCAGACGTCTAGCTGTGCCCATTCCCATATAAAATAGAGATGTACTCAGCTTCCAATGGGCATGTAACCAATTGTTTATATGCTCTAACCCCTGCGGTTTTAAAGTAGACATTTGTTCAAGACGGTTTCGAAAATTATCTATATTAAGACAAGACTCAGATTCTGCTCGACATTGTGATTTTGGAATAAACTCCCATTCAGCACTAAATGTATTGAGCAAGTCACAAAAATCACTTACCATTGTTCGATAGTATTCTTCCATTAGGGTATTAAGCTCGTCACTCAATATAATAGATTTGAAAGTAGATGCTATTATATGAAACATGCGAGCAAGTACATTTACTTCCATGTCATTAAGGGGCTCGAGAGACAGAACTACTTGCTTAACTAAACGAACAAGATGAGACAGTTGAACAGTTGTCTGTGGTAAATATACTTCAAGTGTTTCAGTAAAAACAAGAAGCCGTTCTTTAGAGTCAATTTTCTTTGACAACTGATAAAGTAATATGAAGGATTTTGGCCAATCAGCATACTCTAGCCAATAACGAGCACGTACCAAATTATTTACAATTGTTGACTCTAACTCATCTATTTCAGTTTCACGTACATCAACCGAAACTATAACAATCATACATGTACCCAAAGTATCGCATACCTGAAAAAAAAAATTATTTTGCTAAATTAAATTCTAAAATACTATTTAATTTGGCTTGATCTGATCAAGTTTATTTTATATCAAAAATAGGTAACATTCCGTCATTTTTAATTAAGAAAACTACTTCATTTAATTTAATTTAATTTATTAATTTAAAGTTGAACTATGGTCAGTCGACTGTTTAAAAGTAAAAATAATTTAATTTCCGAAATGTTTTGATGTTTTAAATTATAAATATAAAAATAAGAATTATTTTAATTTAAAAAAAATAATGAAACCTTAAATGAAAAGTAAAGAATTAAATAAAAATTTATTGTATTCAAACTGGGATAAAAAAAATACAAACGCTACAGTCAGGTGTTGACTGTATAAGGCCATGGATTATCTTAGTATACCGTAAAAAAAAGTTTGTAAATAACAGAATAGAATCGCCGCTCGAATTTTCCACCGATTATCAAAAATAATCAGTACCTAGGGAACACCAAGGGGAGGCTACTGCACATGTAATGGGGCTAGTTGTTCTTATAAGTTGAATTTTGGTGACCTACGAGTCGACTTGAGATGTTCTGCGCAACTTAAATGTTCCCTAAATTAATTAATTTCTGCATTCTGCAGTCATAGATAGATTCTATCTGTCTAACTTATTTATTTTCGGATATTTATAAAAACTCGCAATGAAAATTGCGCATTATTTGGATTAATATTAAAAATTTTGCGGAGATAAATTTTATGTGTTCGTTTATGTTACGGTGTTCGAACAACACACGCAATTTGAATTAACGAACAGAAGAAGAAGAACGCATAGACAAAGTAGAAGTGAAGGGTCGCAACCATTAGACTGAGCGAGAGGGCAATAGGTATATGTATGCATTTCTAGCGCGTACCAAAATTTATTTCATGTGCTTCTTGTTGATTTTTTGGCACGAACTAGAGTTGTTCAGTGGCTGAGTGGATTATGACCCGGACTGTAAGGCTGTAATATTGATGACCGTGTTCGGGGTTCGATTGCTACCGCGATCGGCATGTGAAATTTTTTGTTTTTCATTATTTTTCATTAAAATATTTTAAAAGCTCAATACATTGAAAAGGGCGGCGGCGGTAGCTGGTTTTTTTAAGTTTTTGGAACGCAACATATGTAATTGGAACCAGTGGCGGATCTAGGGGGGGGGGCTATGGGGGCTGTAGCCCCCCCCCCATAAGTCAAGGAAAAAAAAAGAGAAGATGCCTCTTTTGGCAAAGAAGGTATTTTTCGGTCACTGCTATCATTCCGATTGAGTCCTGGAGACGAAAATTTAGAGCATCATTAGGAAACGGCACCGTGAAATTCTACTCTGATTAGCAAAACAGTACAGAATGAAATTATCGATATTATCGGCCAAGTAATTCGCTGCAAGATTGTCGAAAAAGTGAAGAGAGCGAAATATTTTTCCATCATTTGTTATGAAACAACGGACGCAAGTCACATAATTCAAATGACGCTATGTCTACGCTATGTTGATGTAGATGAGGTTGATGTTGCGAGAGGATTTTCTCGGGTTCATCCACTTAAGGTGGACTGATTCCAAAGCTACACACAAAAGTTTCCGTTGAGGAAATAGTGAATGCTGGAAGAGTATACAAAGCAGATTTAATAAGCTGCAATAATACAAAGCTCAAATCAGAAATAACCCTTTGGCACCAGCATTGCAAGACATCTTCATTTGTACAAGCACAAACAGCGATTGATGCTTTGAAAAGCATAGAGGCAAATAATTACGGATCGTTTTTTCCGAATGTTGCGACACTGCTTCAATTATTTGCAACAATACCAGTGACTTCAGCAACAGCAGAGCGTTCTTTTTTAGCGCTCAAAAGACTGAAAACATTCCTAAGACTCAACATGTATGAAAATCGACTCATATCGACTTGGGATACACACATAAAAATGTGAAAATCTCCAGTGATAAAGTTGTGGATCTTTTAAACCTCGGCGACTTGCAATGTCGGATTGGTCATTTGAAGAATGAACAAGCGAAAAAATGGCACTGTTATATAGTCTTTAAATAAAAAAAAATGGCACTGTTAAAGTGGTACTGATTTTAATTTTTTTGCACACATCGATTTATAGAAAACTTCCAAGCCCCCTCCCATAGCAAATCCTAGATCCGCCACTGATTGGAACTTAGTTTTCTTTCGTTGGTACACAACAGCAACTCCAAATCTAATTGTATTGTATGTACATACATACATGGGTGCAATAATGTGTGTTGAAGTGGGATGCCAATACATACATGTGGATATGCAGACATGTATGTATGGGCGTCCCACTCGCACATTCACAACTTTTAAAGGGCTTGTAGTGAAACGGTGGAACTATCGTCTGCTTATGATGGTGCCGGGCTGCCAGATCGGGCTCATATCGATGAGGCTGCGTCGCCACAGTCTTATGATCGCTGTTATGTTCTAGCATTCTAATTGCAAAATATTGAGAGCAAAACAAAATAACAATATCCAATAAGAATAATATTGAACTTGCAAAATCATAACAGGCCAAATACTTTTGGCTCGCGTCTTTTTGATGCGTGCTAAATATAATAAAAATAGTAAACTTTATTTATAAATAATTAATATTATTTGTAACTATTATAATTTTATTGCATAATATAGTATGAAAACAAAATAAGGAAAAACTATTTTTATTGAAATTTAATTAAATAATTTAATTTGTTTGTAGCGGCTATATTACAGTCCGCTTGACTGTAACTTTTCTTTTAGTTTATTGGAATAAAATAAACAAAATAAAATAAAAAATAATTAATACATGAAAATTCCCACCTGCCTCAAACCGGGAGTTGAACACACGCACTCTCTCACAGTCTTTTTAATTTGCCGTCCGCCACTCTAACCACTCGGCCATTGCCTCACTCCTTGGCCCATCGTCAAAGCTGCAAGCTGGTCTGTTACCATAGAATGCAATTAAAAAGTTTAAAATGCTGTGTGTTTGACGCTAGATTCGAACCTCGGTATGCTTGTGTAAATTAGGTCTGCTTAAGTATATATGTTCAAAGTGAGTTTAATTAGTATCATATCTCACTTATTAATAATCCGATTTAAATGAAATTTTCACATAACGCCCGTGGCAAGGTATTTGTCATGTAAGATATACAACTTTGGTTGTTGAGCTAATATTGTAGTTGTTAAATAGTTATTACTGATTTACAGAGGCGGAAAGGGGCGTGTCCAAATTTTACAAAAACTTTGAGACATTGCAATATATATGTATGTTGTCGCAAAATTTGATGACTCTAGCTTTAATAGTTTCTAAGATCCAGGTGTTCATACAGACAGACAGACGGACAGACGGACAGACTGACATGGCTCAATCGACTCGGCTACTGATACTGATTCAGAATATATATAGTTTATGGGGTCGGAGATGCCTCCTTCTGCCTGTTACGCACATTTCCGTTCCGACAAACACAGTAGACCATGAATTTTTTTAAAATCCATGGCCTAAAAAGCCGATTTAACATAAGTTGCAGAGGATTGGCAAAAACCAAAAAAACACAATCAGATCAGGAGAGTTACTAACAAAAAACAAATCAAGTTATTCAAATGCATACAGTTAGTTAAAAAGTACTACTACCACTACAAAGAAGATATGTTTATATTATATTTAGGTAGTTACTAGATAGGTGTATCAGGATTAGGAATCTTAAGGTATATACAGAAATATTGTTATTTTTTAACAATAAAAGATTATTATTTATTATGACTCGAACATAATACCCTGAATGGCTCATGCGGTCATAGTTTGAACTACAATTGGGTGGCTATATTAGTGGAAGGTAATTACGGGTGATTCTACTGTGAACAGGGAAGTATTTAGAAACCGAATTGTTCCCTTGAATATGGCTATTATTAAATAAAATACCAAGCATTGTTCTACGATTAGTTAGAGACGACAGATTTAGTAACAAAACTCTACTAGAACAGAAATGAAGTCTTGAATTTACCTCCCAGTTAAGTCCTCGCAAGACAAAAATTAAAAAAAAAAAATAGAACATAGCTCAATCGACTCGGCTTCTGATCCTGAGCAAGAATATATATACTTTATGGGGTCTCCGACGCCTCCTTCTGCCTGTTACATACATTTGCACAAAGTTAGTATACCCTTTTTTGACCATTTTCAATGGACGAAGGGTATAAAAAATTGAATTGTTTTCTGTACGGATTCAATGCGATCCTTGTGAACTATGTACTGAGGACTCGAAACGCATCCGTACTCAAGAATTGGATAAACAATTGAGGTGAAGAGAGTCTTTGTTAAATAAGGATCGTCGAACTCCTTAGATAATCTCTTGATAAAGCCGAACACACCCATAGCTTTTTTAACCATTGACGATATATATTCACAAAACTTGAGTTTGCGGTCCAAAAGGAAATACCTAGATCATCAACCATGGACATTCTTTCCAATAATAAACTAAGGAAGAATATGAAAACTAAGTGAACAATATTCAACTTATTATTGACTTAGAACAATACAAAACTAAGTGAAGTATAATAAACTAAGTGAACACAACTAACGTAACAATCTCAGTCACAGATCAAGCCAAAAAATTAATGATTAAGTAACAGAGAACTTTCAAAATTTGTTCTTATAACCTAAATTAATATCAAAAAGCGATCAACAAATAGTAAGACTGTATTTACAAAAGAAAAAAAATCAAATTTACTTTAAAAAAAGATTATTGCAATCAACAGTATTAAATAAACTGTCATTCCTGAACTTATGACCCATAACAGATCAACTTTCAGCTAATCAAAAATCAGAATAAACTAAACTATTAAATAAATACCCTAACATCTTTGCTGAACCCAACGAGAAATTTACCTATACTACAAACGTAAAAGCAGAAACAAACGCTGACACTTCTATCAATTCAATATTATATCAATACCCCATATCCGTAAATGACTATATGAAACTAAACTGTGTCACAATAGCGGACCTGACATAAATGGTGTACTTGCATAATTAGGCAATAACAGACATATTCCGTACTGGACCTTAAGAGCGGCTTACATAAAATTTTGCTATTTTCCATTAATGGAAAATATGAGTTTAAAAAATACAAACGCTACAGTCAGGTGCTGACTGTATAAGGCCATGGATTATCTTAGTATACCGTAAAAAAGTTTATAAATAACAGAATAGAATCGCCGCTCGAATTTTCCACCGATTATCAAAAATAATCAGTACCTAGGGAACACCAAGGGGAGGCTACTGCAAATGTAATGGGGCTAGTTGTTCTTAAAAAGTTAAATTTTGGTGACCTACGATTCGACTTGAGATGTTCTGCGCAACTTAAATGCTCCCAAAATTAATTAATTTCTGCAATCTGCAGTCATAGATAGATTCTATCTGTCTAACTTATTTATTTTCGGATATTTATAAAAACTCGCATTGAAAATTGCACTTTATTTGGATTAATATTAAAAATTTGGCGGAGATAAATTTTATACAGTGTTCGACGACACGCGCAATTTAAATTAACGAACAGAAGAAGAAGAACGCATAGACAAAGCAAAAGCGAATCCTCGCAACCATTAGACTGAGCGATAGGGCAATAGGTATGTATGCATTTCTAGCGCGTACCAAAATGTATTTCATGTGCTTCTTGTTGATTTTTTGGAACGAACTGGAATTGTTCAGTGGCTGAGTGGATTATGTCCCGGACTGTAATGCTAATTATGTTTGACAGTGTCGGGGTTCGATTGCTACCGCGATCGACATGTGAAATTTGTTGTTTTTCATTATTATTTTTTTATTAAAATATTTTAAAAGCTCAATAACATTGAAAAGGGGATGCGGCGGTAGCCGGTTTTTTTAAGTTTTTGGTACGCAATATATGTAATTAGAACTTAGTTTTCTTTCGTTGGTACACAACAGCAACTCCAAATCTAATTGTATTGTACATAAGTATGTACATACATGCGTGCAATAATGTGTGTTGAAGTGGGATGCCAATACATACATGTGGATATGCAGACATGTATGTATGGGCGTCCCACTCGCACATTCACAACTTTTAAAGGGCTTGTAGTGTAACGGTGGAACTATCGTCTGCTTATGATGGTGCCGGGCTGCCAGACCGGGCTCATATCGATGAGGCTGCGTCGCCACACTGATCGCAGTTATGTATGTTCTAGCATTCTAGTTGCAAAATATTGAAAGCAAAACAAAATAACAATATCCAATAAGAATAATATTGAACTTCATAACAGGCCAAATAGTTTTGGCTCGCGTCTTTTTGATGCGTGCTAAATATAATAAAAATAGTAAACTTTATTTATGAATAATTAATATTATTTGTAACTATTATAATTTTATTGCATAATATAGTATGAAATCAAAATAAGGAAAAACTATTTTTTATTGAAATAATTTAATTTGTTTGTAGCGGCTATATTACAGCCCGCTTGACTGTAACTTTTCTTTTAGTTTATTAGAATAAAATAAATAAACAAAATAAAATAAAAAATAATTAATAAATTAAAATTTCCACCCGCCTCAAAACCGGGAGTTGAACACACGCACTCTCTCACAGTCTTTTTAATTTGCCGTCCGCCACTTTAACCACTCGGCCATTGCCTCACTCATTGGTCTACCGGCAAAGCTGCAAGCTGGTCTGTTACCATAGAATGCAATTAAAAAGTTTGAAATGCTGTGTGTCTGACGCTAGATTCGAACCTCGGTATGCTTGTGTAAATTAGGTCTGCTTAAGTATATATGTTCAAAGTGAGTTTAATTAGTATCATATCTCACTTATTAATAGTCCGATTTAAATGAAATTTTCACATAACGCCCGTGGCAAGGTATTTGTCATGTAAGATATACAACTGTGGTTGTTGAGCTAATATTGTAGTTTTTAAATAGTTATTACTGATTTACAGAGCCGGGAAGGGGCGTGTCCAAATTTTAAAAAAACATTGAGACACTGCAATATATACGTATGTTGTCGCAAAGTTTGATGACTCTAGCTCTTATAGTTTCTGAGATCCAGGTGTTCATACAGACATACAGACGGACAGACGGTCAGACGGACAGACGGACAGACAGACATGGCTCAATCGACTCGGCTACTGATATTGATTCAGAATATATATAGTTTATGGGGTCGGAGATGCCTCCTTCTGCCTGTTACGCACATTTCCGTTCCGACAAACACAATAGACCATGAATTTTTTTAAAATCCATGGCCTAAAAACTGCCGTTTTGGTTGAAAAACGCCCCTCCATATTCCAGCGGTTTCTTGGTGACATCCATAAAGAATACATACGTAAAATTTTTTACAATTACATAGGCGACATCATAAATTTCCGCAAAAACGAAGAAACGCATTATAGAAATCTTGACTTAATATTCCAAACACTTTATACCGCTAATATCAAATGCCAACTAGATAAGTGTGATTTCTGCAATAGCAAGGTAGATTTTCTCGGGTTCGTCATATCAGATAAGGGCATAGAGACAAATCCTGTTAAAGTAAAAGCCATAGCTAATTGCCACGTGCCAAGACACTAAAAGAATAAAGATCATTCATAGGGTTTAAGGGTATAATAGGGGGTTTGTTAGGGGATATATTGCAATCGCTAAGTCACTTACAGCATTGTTGAGAGGGGAGGATGGACGCATATTAAAGAGGCCAACTTAATGATAAAGCTCTTAAAGCGTTGGACCAACTAAAAAATATCTTTATTTCTGATGATATAATTCTACACTTTCCCGATTTCCATACACTCACTACTAACGCTTCTGTCCACGCAATTGGAATATATATACCTTGTGGAATATATATACTCGGTAAGTGATCGTGAGCATAAATATATATATACTTTGTGGGGTCTGTCACTCCTCCTTTTGCCCGTTACAAAAATTTGCACTAAGTAAGTATACCCTTTTTTGACGATTTTCAATATTCGAAGGGTATGATTACCAAAATGAGATACATTTTGGAGCGCTTTAAGAAAAATAATTTACAATTGCTTGCGTCTCAAATATCGATATACTAAATTGACTAGAAATAATATGCAAGAGAAAGATTGGAATACGATTGAGTTACACGAATGCAGGACCACAGCCAGAGCGACAGAATATTAATTAATTATTAATTTTATATTTACCTGTATAAGTATAAATTGGACGTGGACTAAAACAGAACAGAAATTTACGTAGTCATACTTTTAGTAATATACCACGAAAATTTCAAGTCTCTATTTGTTTGGTTATGCAGCCCGCAGCCAGCAGCAGCTCATCAGAAATTTGATGTATATTAGTTATCACTCTTGTACATTGCTCTGTGCAGCAATAGATTTTGCATTCCCCTTTGTGCTATGTTCCTCTCTCTCTCAATAGAGAGCGAGCACAGCTGTTAAATCTTTATTTGCTCATTTGCCTTCTGCATAGCAAAGTTAGTTACGAATTAAGTGTTGATTACACCGGTACTGCTGTGAGACACTTCTGATTTCAATCGGTTTGATGCGGGCACTACCGCCGCCGTTTTTCTTTTGTAAATTAATACATGGCAAATATATTGAAGAAAGTATAAGTTAAATTGTTGACTTGATCGTTTTTTTTATTCGTTGGTACAGCACTTCTCCAAGTCAGTGAAAACGCTCACTGCCTAAACATTTGGTGACCCCGACGTGATTTTTTTCTTTCGGTAACATTTCTTTATCGTGAACTCAAAAACAGTTAAAATAATATCGATGCACTTTTGTGTGTACATAAGTGGCTGTACCTTTTCGCCCCCGCTACTTTCATATACCGCAAGCATTCTCGCGTAGCGGCAGTTGCACCCGTCTCGCTTGCTCTCGTTTTATTTTCGGTTTCTTGCTTACGCACATAAGCATTCACGCGTAGCGGCAGTTTAGCCCGTTTCGCTCGCCCCCGTTTTCGGTTTCTTCTTTGCCTACCGCTAAATTCATGTCGTTTTGGCTATGCAAAAAGAATTGACTTTGTGCATAAACACACACACATCATTGCTATTGTGTGCGATACAAATACAGTGCTTGTAAAACAGTTCACCATTGTGCGTGATCTTTACATTGCCCGGTTCAAAATTCAGTGCTTGCAAAACTGTTAACAAGTCTGAGTTTTCTTTGAATTTCATATTTTTTTTGTTGTGCCTAAAATGCAAAACAACGACACAGTCAGTCTGCCAGCTGACAGAATAAAATTTTTAAAGCGCAAAGCAAAGTCCATATTTGACGACGCTAAAAAAATTGCTGCAGGTTTAACCACCGAATCGGCCATTTCCCTTAATGATGATGGTCTGCATTTAAAGCTGGATTTAATAAACCAAACAGAGGCTTCGTTCACCTTGACTCATGATTCCCTGGAGGAAATGGACCTCGATGAAATGGGAAGTGAGTTGCGTGACCAGTTCAAGGACATTGTCTTTGAAATGCGGTATGTTGTACAAACGGAACTCAGTAGACGCAAAGTGCCAGAGATTTCATGTTCAACTATGCGTCAAGATCCCGGAACTGAGTTGCCTTCTGGTTCTCCATTTCGACGACCGAATGTGCCCGACCTGAAGCTACCAACCTTTACTGGAAATTATACCGAATACACAGATTTTATGTCGATGTTTTCCACTGTCATCGATAAAAACCCAATACTGGCTGACATGGAGAAGCTTTAACACCTTAAGTCTTGCCTAAGAGGTCCAGCTTTGGATTCCGTTGGTGCTTTAGAGGTCAATGATGTAAATTACCCGGTTGCCCTGGATTTGTTGGATAAGCGCTACAACAATAAGCGGCTTATTTTCGAGGCCCACATTTCGGCGATCATAAACTTACCAAAGGTAGACGGTTCATCTTCTGGAAAGCTGCGTGAACTGTCCGACTAAATTAATTTGCGTTTACGGGCACTTCACAGCATCAGTACCCCTGTGGAAATATCCGAGTGTATTCTCGTTTATTGTCTTCTCCAAAAGGTCGACCGTGAAACCCAGCTATTATGGGAGGATGCTGCTTCCACTGAAAGGCTACCCGTCTGTAGTGAGTTTGTTAAATTTCTGGATACAAGATGCCAGAAATTTGAAAACATCGAACGTACCAATGCTGTACTTTGAATCATGCCACAGGTTGTAAAACCTAGGAAAGCCAACAACTCTAGAAATTCATTTGTCGCTACTTCCCCTGCCACTTGCTGCCCTGTCTGCAATGCTGTAGACCACATCATTTTTGATTGCCCACAATTCAGAAGACTGTCGCCCCAAGATCGCTTACAGGAAGCAAAAAGGTTGGCTTTATGCCAAAACTGCCTTAAAGGTGGACATCACCTACAACATTGTAATGCTGATCGCTGTTGCATTTGTGGAAGTAAGCACAACAAATTGCTACATTTTGGCTCAAGGCCTTCGTCATCTCGCTCCCAGCTTGCTCAACCTCAGCTAGCTTCTGGTACTCATTCCAATGGATTGCAAGTAGGTGCACAAGGATCATCACCTGGTCAATCTTCTTCCTTAGTGGCTCAAAATCTCGGAGCAGATTGTGTGTTGTTGGCCACTGCCGTCATCAATATTCAAAATAAATCAGGATCTTGGCCTTGCTTGACTCCGGCTCGCAACTACACATAATCACCTCTCGTCTGGCACACACTTTGCAATTGACCAAGTACAAGTCTACAGCTACCGTGTCTGGAATTGGTGATGCCAGATTTAGCTCAGATGGATGTATGGTAAACATTAATCTCAAATCTCAAACTTCAGAGTTCGTTGCCAATATCGCAGCTCTGGTAGCGCCTAATATCACGGACAACCAGCCCAACCTAACTATAAACTCTGAAGACTGGAAAATACCAGCTAATCTTCGTTTGGCCGATCCCCAATTCTTCAAGCCCCAAAAAATTGACTTGCTGAAAGGCGCTAGTCTATTCTTTGATCTGCTGTGTGTAGGCCAAATAAAATTGGCCGATGGGCTTCCTATTCTTCAAAAAACTCGTTTTGGATGGATTGTCACTGGTGGTAGCTCCAACCCCAACAAGGCTTCATCATTGACTGTTAAAGGAAATGGGCCTCAAATCCCTGATGATGACATCCGTCTGGAGGAACTAGTGCGCAAATTTTGGGAGATAGAAACCACTGCTGAATCCGTCTCTAAGCGCACAAAGGAAGAACTCGACTGCGAGGCCCACTTCAAGTCTACATTTTCTAGGCTTCCATCTGGAGAATATTCAGTCCGACTTCCTGCAAAGCATAGCCCGGAAATATTGGGAGATTCCTATCAACAAGCCTATCGCCGTTTTTTAAATCTGGAAAACAAACTTGAACGCAATCGTCAGCTCAAAGAGAAGTATTCAGCCTTTATTCATGAGTACTTATCTTTAAATCACATGTCTCTGGTACCATTTAACTCCCAGAAACTATGCAAATTTTATTTGCCGCACTGCGTTTTAAAGGAAGACAGCACAACAACTAAGCTACGTGTTGTCTTTGATGGCTCTGCCAAAACTTCTTCAGGATACTCATTGAACGAAATACTCATGGCAGGCCCCACTTTGCAGCCCAAACTGTTTCACACTTTGTTACAGTTTCGAACCTTCCCTGTTGCTTTAACTGGTGACATCTGTAAGATGTACCGATGTGTCCGGGTCAAGGAACCGGACAGCTATTTACAATGCATTTTGTGGCGTGACACACCCCAGGAAAAGGTACAAGTATTTAAGCTTGATACCGTCACCTACGGAACAAAGCCAGCTTCATTTCTATCTGTCCGAGCCATGCAACAGCTAGCAGAAGACGAAAAATCATCGTTTCCAATTGGCGCTAAAGTTCTTCTACGAGATTTTTATGTCGATGACCTCATCACAGGCGGTAACTCAACAAAAGAAGTCTTGGAGATCATGCGACAGATCATTGGAGTACTGGATAAAGGTCATTTTAATTTAAGGAAATGATGCTCAAATGATCCCGGTACTTTGAAGCAGATTCCCGATTCGGAAAAGGATTCCTTTCTAAAATTTGATGATGGCAGCGACATAACCAAAACTCTTGGTATCGCCTGGGATTCAATCTCGGATATTCTACTATTCTCCACATCGCCCATGAAAGAAGTTCCAAAACCCAGCAAGCGCTCTGTCTTGTCTACAATTGCTCGCTTTTACGATCCTCTTGGTCTTATCTGCCCCGTTATAACGAAGGCCAAAATCCTGCTGCAGCAAATCTGGAGAGAAAAACTTGACTGGGACGAAAGTTTACCTTCGGCGCTTCATTCTGCTTGGCTAAATTTGTCTGCTGATTTCTGCCTCACCCAGAAGTTGCAGTTTCCTCGTCTCGCACTGGTACCCAATAGCATTGTCGAAATCCATGGATTCAGTGATGCCAGCATTGATGCACATGGAGGATGCATCTACATTGTCTCCATGTCTCAAGGTCAACGAGTAGCCCATCTTTTCTGCGCTAAATCTCGTGTTGCCCCATTGAATGCTGAAAATGTTCAACCGTCTGAACTGAGAATCGAACACACGCACTCTCTTACAGTCTTTTAGAGTTGCAGTCCGGCACTCTAACCACTCGGCTATTGCCTCACTCCTTACCCTTTGGCCAAGCTGCATTGTGAACCAACTCTGTAACCATACAATGCATATAAAATGTTTAATAATATGCTGTGTGTCTGACGCTAGATTTAAACTTCGGTATGCTTACGTAAGTTAGGTTTGCTAAGTATATACGTTCAAAGTTAGTTTAATTCGTATCATATCTCACTTATTTATAGTCCGATTTAAATAAAATTTTCACATAACGCCCGTGGCAAAGTATTTGTCATGTAAGATATACAACTTTTTTTGTTGGGCTGTGTAATCCAAAAAAAGTTATATCACCTCTTTTTCGGTTGAAAAATGTGGGAACTAGTCTAGACGTGATATTAAAATTTTGATCCCGTATTCGGATTCAGCGACCCAAATTACATATAACTGCACATGCGGCTTATCCAGATTATGAAACTTTTTTTTTGGTTGAAAAATGTGGGAACTTGTTGATGTCTCTGTTTTCAACAAAAAAACTGCAATAATCGGAAACATAAAAATTCGGGGTTAGGGCCAACCAATTACTAAAATATGTTAATAAAACCTTTTGCAAAAAACTAATGGTTAAAATATCCAACAATTGTAAAATATCAAATAATGTAAAAATTTGTGAAAAAGATAACAAAATGTATAGCTAAGTTAGTGCAAACTCTAAACTCTTCGCGACGGTCTTCTCAATAACCAAAACTGCGTAGTCTGCAATAAGAAGCTGGGTTAATCTCATCTTACACACGCAGCGTTGATAAGTAGATTTATAAATAGATATAAAATATATATAAAAAATATAGAAAAAGCCACAGTCGCGCTGCACGCGACAGTGGGATACCCTTCGACCTACGTATGCATATGCTTTTAAATTATTGCCGACAGATGGCGCTCGCGCTTTGCGTTCGCCCGCCTCCCTTGTTAGCTGATACCAGCAATTGGTTTTATGCACATACTTTCTTAAATAACTTCTGTGTTTATTGTCCGATCGGTTTGCAATTTAGAGTGTACGTAGATATTTTAATGAGCTTAGTATATGTTAAAGTCAGAAAGTTGTATCTTTTATACAGCACTTACAAATTAAGTTCAAAAATTAAATTATTTATTTGCGGGGGCGGTGGGCGTGGCACCTAACATTTGAAATAAACTTGATCAGCTTATAGTACACAGGAGTCTTCCAGCCAAATTTGGTAACTCTAGCTTTTATAATAGCTGAGATCTGTGCGTTCACACAGACAGACAGACAGACAGACAGACAGACGGACATGGCTCAATCGACTCGGCTTGTGATCCTGAGCAAGAATATATATACTTTATGGGGTCTGCGACGCCTCCTTCTGCCTGTTACTTACATTTGCACAAAGTTAGTATACCCTTTTTTGACCATTCTCAATGGTCGAAGGGTATAAAAATGCAAGCGATAAAAAGTGCGGTAACTGTGGGGGTAATTACACAGCAAACTACAGGGGCTGTCCAATCTGCAAAGAACTGAAAAGCCGTCTTCACAAAAGAATGAACACGGCGCGGGCACATCAAGGATTAGCTTCGCTGACACAATCGGAATCAAATCCCAAAGTACTCTTTTCGAAACCAACAAGTTTCGCTCCCTGGCCTATACCCAGCACTAACAAGATAACATTTGCAAATGTTTTAAAATCAGGTATGATGCCTCTTACCCAAAATTCCCAATTACCACATGAAGTGCACACAAAATTGGATACACCACAAACTATAGGCAGCAAGAAATAAAAAACGATGGTAAAGCACACGGTGGGACCGGCATAGTTATAAGGAACCGTATGAGTTTGCTGAAAATCATCTTCAGGCCACATCTATTAACATACAGCTGGAGGACACCACTCATTTCACAGTAGCGGCAGAATACTGCGCACCCCGTTTCACAGTTTTTGAAGATCACTACCTTGAGTTCTTCCAAGCACTAGGGCCACACTTCATTGCAGCAGGCGACTACAACGCTAAACATACTCACTGGGGATCGCGCCTTGTGATTCCAAAAGGAAAACAGCTCTACAAGACTATAATAAAAGCCACTAATAAACTTGATCATGTTTCTCCTGGAAGTCCTACATAGTGGCCATCAGACCTCTTATAAGCTGAATGACTTTATCGACTTTGCAGTTACGAAAAATATTTCCCGCAGTCTGGTTAGAGCTGAATGTCTGCCAGAATTGTTATCTGATCACTCGCCTGTTCTAATTCACCTCCGCCAGATTGACTTCACATAAAACAAACTGGCTCAGGTATAAAAAATATATAAGTACACACATTGAGCTAAACCCAAAACTCAACACTGAATCTGATATTGAGAGCTGCATAGGTACACTCGAATCCATTCTTACGGCAGCAGCTCGTACTGCAACCCCTAAAATCACGAACGTTACACTTAATCCGAATAAGATTAACGTACAAATCGAGCAACACGTCCACGAAAAACGACGCTTACGTAGAGAATGGCAATATACCAGATCTCCATCTGCAAAACAAAAGATAAAAATAGATACACGGAAACTGGCCAACGCTCTGAAACAAGAGGAGGAACACGCTCAGCGCCTATATATAGAGCAACTTTCTCCAACAGCCACAAAACAAAAGTCTCTGTGGAGAGCCCACTCAACTGTTTGCCCACCGACTGAAACCGTTTTGCCGATAAGGAATCCCTTAAACAGCTGGGCCCGTAGTAATGCAGATAGAGCCACCACATTTGCCGCTCAAGTACAAAATGTATTTACGCCAAACGAGGCTTATAGCACTTTTGCGCTAACTGTGCAATGTAAATGAACTCAGAAAAAGTTACCTTTTTCACACTTTGACACATGATATAGTGCAAGGACTTTCTGATTTAAGTAGTCTATTTTTTAAATATCCACATTTAAGATCAATCAATTGGGTCTGCTGGAAGTATGTTGCAGGAAGCCCTGACTACGAAGATTTAATAATGATAGAAAATAATCTAAGTAACATAATTACTTACAATACCGATCAAATAATTAAATATAAATAAACAATTACAGAACAGTAAATTACGAACGCTACAGTCAGGTGCTGACTGTAAAAGGCCTTGGATTATCATAGTATACCGTAAAAAAGTTTGTAAATAACATAATAGAACCACCGCTCGAATTTTCTACCGATTATCAAAAATAATCAGTATCCAGGCAACACCAAGGGGAGGCTACTGCAAATGTGACCTACGAGTCGACTTCAATGTTCTGCGCAACTTCAATGTTCCCGAATAAAGTAATTTCTGCAATGTCCAGTCATAGATAGAGATTCTATCTGTCTAACTTATTTATTTTTGGATATTTATAAAAACTCGCAATGAAAGTTACGCTTTATTCGGATAGATATTACAAATTTGGCGGAGATAATATTTATACGGTGTTCGAACGACACGCGCAATTTGAATTAACAGAAATACAGAAGCGAAGAGACAAGTGTTTTAAGCATTATACTGAGCGAGAGGTCGATAGGTACATACATATATGTATGCATTTCTAGCGCTTACCAAATTTCATTACATGTGCTTCTTCGTGATTTTTTGGCACGAGCTAAGAATGCATATTGCGTCTTGTCGCTCTTTCTAATATCTCACCATTTCCGACAGCCGCGAGAGATATTCAGTGGCTGAGTAGACTATGTCCCAGACTGTAAGGCTAATGATGTTTGAGAGTGTTCGAGGTTCGATTTCTGCCGCGATCGACATGTGAAATTCTTTTGTTTTTCATAAGTTTTCATTAAATACGAGGGTCGTTTAATAAGTCCGTGACTTTTTGTATTTGCCGCGCACCTGCTCTAAATACAACACTGCTCCTGTCAGCAGTTATCGATTAACAGCTGACTGTAAAATTTTGAGAAAGCTGCGTTTTTTGGTTTGCGTTTTATAGGCATTGAAAGCAGACGATCTCGTGAATTTTAACGAAAATGGAAAAAAGTGAATTTCGTGTGCTAATTAAGCATTATTTTTTGCGTAAAAAATCCATCACCGAAACCAAGGAAAGACTTGATAAATATTATGGGGACTCTGCACCATCAATTTCAATGGTTAAGAAATGGTTTACTGAGTTCCGTTGTGGTCGTACCAGTACAAGTGATGCCGAACGTTCAGGTCGCCCAAAAGAGGTCGTCATGCCAGAAATCGTCGACAAAATCCATGGAATGATATTGGATGATCGGAGAATGAAAGTGCGTGAGGTAGCTGAGGCTGTAGGCATCTCAACTGAACGGGTACATCACATTTTACATGAATATTTCAAAGGAGTGTTTGGCGATGTTCAACCGCAATCCAAACGAATTTTTGCGCCGTTTCGTTACCGTAGACGAAACATGGATCCACCACACCACACCAGAGACCAAAGAACAATCAAGACAGTGGGTTTCTCCGGGTGAACGTGCACCAAAGAAGGCCAAGGTGGGTCTGTCGGCCAACAAGGTCATGGCCACAGTTTTTTGGGATGCACAAGGTATCATTCACATCGATTACCTTGAAAAGGGTAAAACGATCACCGGCGAATATTATTCAGAGCTTTTGGACAGATTCGATATTGATTTGAAGCAGAAACGACCGCATTTGGCGAAAAAAAGTGCTGTTCCATCAGGACAATGCACGGGTGCACACGTGTGTAGTCAGCATGGCAAAATTTCATAAATTGGGCTACGAACTGCTACCCCATCCAGCATATTCTCCAGATTTAGCCCCTGTGACTATTTTTTGTTTCCAAACATGAAGAAATGGCTCGGCGGTAAGAGATTCGGGTCAAATGAAGAGGTCATCACAGAAACAAACGACTATTTTGAGGGCCTTGAGAAAACCTATTATTTGGAAGGAATAAAAAAATTGGAAAAACGCTGGACTAAATGTATAGAGCTAAAAGGAGATTATGTTGAGAAATAAAACGCTTCTTTGACGAAAAAAATATATTTTATTCAAAAAGTCACGGACTTATCAAACGACCCTCGTACATTAAAAGCTCAAAAACATTAAAGAGGGGCGGCGGCGGTAGTCGATTTTTAAGTTTTTGTTACTCAATATAAGTAATATATAATACTTAGTTTTCTTTCGTTGGTACACAACAGTAACTCCAAATTTAAAAAACCTACATGCGTGCAATAATGTGTGTTGACGTGGGACGACAATTCATAGATGTGGATATGCAGACATGTATGTACGGGCATCCCACTCACACATTCACAATTTTACAAGTTCTTATGATATCTGTTATGTTCTAGCATTCTAATTGAAAAATATTGAGAGCAACAAAAAATAACAACATACAATAAGAACCATATAGAACTTGCAAATTCAAAACAGACTAAATACGGAAAGAGTGACAGCATTGAAGAACGCATTGTTTATTTTAGGCTCGCGTGTTTTTATAAGTAAATAAATAAAAAAAATAGTAAAGTTTATTTATAAATAATTAATATTATTGTAAACTATTATAATTTTATTGTCTTTCATATTTCATAATAAATACGAAAACAAAATAATGAAAAACTATATTTTATTGAAATTTAATTAAATAATTTAATTTGTATGTAGTGGCTATATCACAGCCCGCTTGACTGTAACTTTTTTTTCAGTTTATTAAAATAAAAGAAAAAGGCAAAATAAATAAACGAAATGAATATTGTTTACCCGTCTGAACTGAGAATCGAACACACGCACTCTCTATCCACTCGGTTATTGCCTCACTCCTTACCCTTTGGCCAAGCTTCATTGTGAACCAACTCTGTTACCATACAATGCAAATAAAGTGTTTAATAAAATGCTGTGTGTCTGCCGCTAGATTTAAACTTCGGTATGCTTACGTAAATTAGGTTTGCTAAGTATATACGTTCAAAGTTAGTTTAATTCGTATCATATCTCACTTATTTATAGTCCGATTTAAATAAAATTTTCACATAACGCCCGTGGCAAAGTATTTGTCATGTAAGATATACAACTTCTGTTGTTGTGTTAATATTGTAGTTTTTAAAAAGTTATTACTGATTTACAGAGGCGGAAAGGGGCGTGTCCAAATTTTAAAAAAACTTTGAGACACTTCAATACATATGTATATTGTCTCAAAATTGGATGACTCTAGGTTTTATAGTTTCTGAGTTTCAGGTATTCATACAGACAGACAGACATTGCTCAATCGACACGGCTGTTGATACTGATTCAGAATATATATATGGGGTCGGAGAAGCCTCCTTCTGCATGTTACTCACATTTCCTTTCCGACAAACACAATAGACCATGCATTTTTTTAAAATCCATGGCATAATTAGTAACTTAATAGTCAAGACGTGATATTAAAATTTTGACCCCGTATTCGGATTCAGCGACCCAAATTACATATAACTGCAGATGCGGCATATCCAGATTATGAAACTTTTTTTTTGGTTGAAAAATGTGGGAACTTGTTGATGTCTCTGTTTTCAACAAAAAAACTGCAATAATCGGAAACATAAAAATTCGGGGTTAGAGCCAACCAATTACTAAAATATGTTAATAAAACCTTTTGCAAAAAACTAATGGTTAAAATATCCAACAATTGTAAAATATCAAATAATGTAATGCTAAGTTAGTGCAAACTCTAAACTCTTCGCGACGGTCTTTTCAATATCCAAAACTGCGTAGTCTGCAATAAGAAATTGTTCTCAGGCAACAATTTTTACTGGACATATTAAAGATGAATAATCCCGACAGATATGTTATTTAAATTCGAACTGTGCTATTCGTTTTGGGATTGAGTATCAACAAAGTATAAGGACAATCGTTTTAAATGTGTGGTTTATCTCTGGAAAATCCAAGCTTCTCACATGGACACTTATACAATATGTGGTCTGTTCACGTGTGGCAAAACCTATAGAGAATTTATTTTATCTTTTTTGTAAAAAAAAGATTTCTTTATGCATAGGGCATACACACTCTGTACTATACACAGGGGTCCACAAAGCGTGACATCAGTGGAGCTTCTAGTATTTACATATATGTGGTCATCGCCAGATGCTAGGTTATCGCTTAATATGTTTAAAAGCGCCTTGCCAAGCCCTATACATTAATGGAATATGCGGTGTTACGCGGTCGTGTGAAACACGGCTCTTGGGTGGAGGCACTAACTCACACCCACAAAACGCGAAGCTGCAAAATTTGAATCAACCGCTGACGTGTGAAGACATGTTTTTATGGAGCTCCGTTAAAAGTCGGTTGATTAGTGAAGTGATTGCTTAATAATACAAAACAAAATTATTATTCGCTGTGCGATGCAAGATCGCTCAAAGATATATTGTGATTTATTTATTTTAATTTTATTTAAATAAAAACAATAATCAAACTATTAGCCAGAACGATACTCGCGCTCAGCGTCTGCGTGAGCAAGACGATCGCCGGCTCTCAATTCAACGAAACAACGCGTACTTTTCCTATGTCTCCGCGCCAACGGCAAACGCAGACAACGTGCGGTCAATAACCCATAGCCCGACAAACCTTTGTTTACCAACAAATCAAGAAAGAGCGCAGTCGTGCTCTCTTGCAATTCTAGCTCCGACAGAAACTCCGCTATCTCCAACAACAACAGCTGGAGCAATATCGACAGCCCGCTCAATTTCGTCGTTGGATGCACCAGCTCACGCTCTCACTGAGTCACCGAAAACAAAAGTCCAAGAACCAAACGGTAATGCTCCACTACAAGCAAATCAAAACGCAAACAATAAAGTTGGGTCGACCTTGCAGACTGGAATGGACCGATACATTAAAATCAAGAGAAAACTTAGCCCTAAAAATTCCGATACTACTGAGGAAGTGCCACTGGAACCTGTCGATAATGAACCGAAGAAAATAAAACCTCCCCCAATTTACATCCGCAAGAAGAGCACAAGCGGTCTGGTAAATACTATGGTTGGCCTTATTGGTAAGGATAGCTTTCATATAATTTCCCTCGTAAGTATTACTATTAATGAAATCAAACTTCAAACGAAAACGGAGGACAACTACAGAAAGGTCACAAACTACCTTACTGAAAACAAAATATGCTTATACACCTACCAGCTTAAAAGCAGCAAGTAGTATTGAAGGGCATTGACTCTGATGTTACGCCCGAAGAGATAACTGACGCTCTAAAGGAAATGGGATTTTGCGCCAATGAAATATCAAAAACAGAAACAGGTAGCCGCAACCACTCTATAAGATTGAGCTTGACCCAGAAAATAAGCATCTTAAAAAAAACAAGGCCACAAGAGGTCGTATTGCACACTTCGCACCGTGTGCGTAGTCTGTGGAGATCTCCATGACTCCAAACACTGCCAAGGTAATAAAAACCAGTAAGAAAAGCAACAGTCGCGCTGCACGCGACAGTGGGATACCCTTCGACCTATGTTCCGGTGTAGTTTAATTTGTTAAATTCATACACATATAGATAGGCACATGCTTGAAAATGATTTCCGACAGATGGCGCTCGCGTTTTGCGCTCGCCCGCCTCCCTTGTTAGCTGATACAAGCACTTGGTTTTATGCACATCTTTTCTTAAATAACTTCTGTGTTTATTGTCCGATCGGTTTGCAATTTAGAGTGTACGTAGATATTTTATTGAGCTTAGTATATGTTAAAGTCAGAAAGTTGTATCTTTTATACAGCACTTACAAATTAAGTTCAAAAATTAAATTATTTATTTGCGGGGGCGGTGGGCGTGGCACCTAACATTTGAAATAAACTTGATCAGCTTATAGTACACAGGAGTCTTCCTGCCAAATTTGGTAACTCTAGCTTTTATAATAGCTGAGATCTGTGCGTTCACACAGACAGACAGACAGACAGACAGACAGACGGACATGGCTCAATCGACTCGGCTTGTGATCCTGAGCAAGAATATATATACTTTATGGGGTCTGCGACGCCTCCTTCTGCCTGTTACATACATTTGCACAAAGTTAGTATACCCTTTTTTGACCATTTTCAATGGTCGAAGGGTATAAAAATGCAAGCGATAAAAAGTGCGGTAACTGTGGGGGTAATTACACAGCAAACTACAGGGGCTGTCCAATCTGCAAAGAACTGAAAAGCCGTCTTCACAAAAGAATGAAGACGGCGCGGGCACATCAAGGATTAGCTTCGCTGACACCATCGGAATCAAATCCTGAAGTACTCTTTTCGAAACCAACAAGTTTCGCTCCCTGGCCTATACCCAGCACTAACAAGATAACGTTTGCAAACGTTTTAAAATCAATGAAATGGAAATGATCATCGAGATGCCACTTTCTGCAGTTCGATACATAACCCAGCTCTTTAATGCTATCACCAAACTTGGTTACTTTCCACAACGATGGAAGTGATCGATCATCCTAATAATTCCAAAGCCTGGTAAGGACCACACAGTTCCTTTTTCTTACAGACTTATAAGTCTACTCTCATGTATTTCGAAACTATTCGAAAAGTGCCTGCTAATC
This sequence comes from Zaprionus vittiger, assembly GCA_018904025.1. Classification (NCBI taxonomy): domain Eukaryota; kingdom Metazoa; phylum Arthropoda; class Insecta; order Diptera; family Drosophilidae; genus Zaprionus; species Zaprionus vittiger. The sequence goes on from JAEIFQ010000905.1 coordinate 89,880, forward strand.
CGACTTAAATTCCATCTGAGCGCCCACAACAAAATGCCAGCTCATCAATTTGGCTTTAGTGAAAGCCACGGAACCATTCAGCAGGTCAATCGAATAACAGCGGAAATAAGAACTGCTTTCGAAAATCGAGAATATTGTACAGCATCCCAAGCATTCGACAGAGTCTGGCTTGATGGCCGTATGTTTAAAGTTAAAACAACCCTACCCGAAAACAACATAAACTTCTAAAGTCATACCTCTACGACAGAAAGTGTGCAACACTGCCACTTCCGCTGACCATAAAACTAAGGCTGGAGTCCCCCAAGGCAGCGTTCTTGGTCCCACCTTATACCTCATCTATACAGCCGACATTCCTACAAATAGTTGCCTAACGGTATCTACGTTTGCCGACGACACAGCTATCCTAAGTCGTTCAAGGTCCCCAATCCAAGCTACTGCATCTGGTCCCCAATCCATGCTGGCGTCGCACCTCATAGATATTAAAAAGTGGCTCTCTGACTGACGAATAAAAGTAAACGAGCGAAAATGCAAGCACGTGACGTTTACGCTAAACAGACAAGATTGCCCATCACTTTTGCTGAGCAACATACCACTCTCGAGAGCAGATGAGGTAACATACCTAGGAGTACACCTTGACAATAGACTCACATAGCGCAGGCACATTGAAGCCAACAAAAAATCAACTTTAACTTAAAGCTAACAACTTACACTGGCTCATCAACGCTGGCTATTCCCTCAGCCTAGACCACAAGGTCTTACTCTACAATTCCGTATTGAAACCTATTTTTACCTATGGCTCACAGCTATGAGTGAGGTAAAAATTTATTAAATTCAATTCATTGTTGTGCGGATGGCAGCACTTAAATTCGGACAACAAGCAAATGTTATGTCATGTACATTTTTTATTTAAATTAACAAAGCGCATTTTTCACATCATAAAATATAGTTAGATACCTTGGAAGGTATTGTATCTTATACCTTCCCATTGAAGTCTTTATAGTCTTAGCCTTTGGCATTCGTGACGAAGGAACTCTACAGGTAGGTATTTTAGGTCGGACCAAAAAATTAAATTTTGAGGAATGCCATTTTCTGAATCTAACTGAAGCTCTTCTGCGGCCGCTTGTTGTTGTGATGAATTTTCAATTCTCGATGGAGTTCTATTTGGTCGTGGGTGCAAGAATATTTAAAAACACGACATATTTTGTTACTGGCTAAACATACAGAAAGACAGTAAAGTTTGTGGTTACATGGGATCTCGACAGACTCCGTCCCCAAATGAATCGTTGGAAATTGAACAAACAGCCGTGAACTTAAACAAATTTTCAAGTTTGCTCGAACTAAAGAGCAATAAAACGATTTACTTCCATTATAAAAAATCTTGATTAAACTTGGGCAAAAGATGTCAAAATGTATTTAATATAGTTTTCGATGGTAAGAATCCAATTAAGACCAGATTTAAAAACCCAAACCCGATTTAATATTCAGTAGTCACAACGTTTGAAAATGTTTTTAGGCTTTTCGAAACTTAGGGCGATATTAAAATACGTCTGTCCATACCTGATTATCTTATCTTATGTATATGTTCCATCCGGTTTATTGGTCCTTAGTTGGACGCCATTTTATAAGGGACCGGTACATCAATTAATAGGGTGGGTTCTTTGCGGCCTTTGGCGTAGGGGTCTCTTAGCAAAAGAAAGTAGATACAGTTCTTAGTGGAAGAGGTGAGTCTGTCGTTGTCAATTCATGGAATAAATATATTGAATTTAATATACTAAAATACGTTTAAGTATATTATAAGCCAGCACATCAACCAAATAGTGAAACACTTTATTGTTTGACTGTTCAATAATTATTTTTTATTTAAGCAACCGATAGAACCAACCGCACTGTCCCGTTGTCTGCAAGCGAATAATCGATTATTCTATAACATACATGTGAGAGGCAACATCGACTCTCTTTCATGATCCTCTTAATTTCATCATTCCTCACATACACACAACTTTGCATAAGTGTGACTTTTGTATTTTCAACACGCCAGCTCAAAATCACACTGATACAAATTGATTAAAAAATTAATGAAATGAAAAATTACTTTCAGACGAGTGCGTGCGTTTTCTAATGGTTGTATTCTTATTCTTTTCTTTTTTTCTCTGGGCTACTTTTATTGAACCAGTATTTTCTGCAAAGAATTGGGGAAGCCCAGTAAATCAAATAAAAATTTAACAATAGTAATAGTTAGTCTAGTAATTGTTTTGGTTTGATTATGGTTATATCTATATAAAAAATTCAGACTACATATAAAAATTCATTTTGCTCATTTAAATTATTTTCATCATTCAAGATTCAGTTAGATAAACATAGTAATGATTCGACTAGTAATTGTTTGATTCATATACAAAATTCATTTTGCTTATTCAGATTATTTTCATCATTCAAGATTCGGTTAGCCCCAGTTGGTCTCGCAGTACAGTGAATCTGGCAGTTGGTAGTGGGTTTGTCAAAATATCAGCCAATTGTAAATCTGTGGAAACATACTTCACACAAATAAGTTTGTTTTCAATTTGTTCTCTGGTAAAATGATATTTGATATCTATGTGCTTAGTTCTCGTGTGGATAACCTTAATGATTTTAACCATAATGCTTCCCTTACTCCTTCGAATAAGGCCATATATTCAGCTTCGGTAGATGAAGCAGCAACAGATTTTTGTTTCATAGTACTCCAGCAAATTGAACAATTTTCAAACATTTTAAATATATACCCTGTAGTACTTCTTCTGTCAGTCTCATTTCCGGCCCAATCAGAATCAACATACCCCATAAGAATTTTATTTACTTTCAGATTCCTTTTAAATGATAACTTTAAATTGACAGTTCCTTTTAGATACCTTAAAATTCTTTTAAGACATTGCCATAATTCTCTATTATTGTAGTTAAGACACGGCTACTCGATCGTGAAATAAAGTTAAAAGGAATTAACAAAGACACAAGTGCTAAAGTGCTGCAAGCACAAGTACAGTTTTGATCGATTTCTCGTCAAATTTTCTCTTCCGCACTTTATTTAGTGCATATACTGTTGAGCCAAATATCTTTATATATTTCAATACTGGCTTCTTTTTATGCCACATCTCAAATGGTGTTTTTCTTATATTTTTTAAAACTCTACTTGCGGACCTGTTAATTAAATATGTTGCTGTCAAAACAGCTTCACCCCAAAAACTTGTATTAAGTTTAGTACAGTTAATCATAGAACGAGCTTTTTCAGTGATTGTTCTAATCATCCGCTCTACAACACCATTTAGTTGTGGGGTATGAGGAACCGTTAAATGATAGCTGATACCTTTTTCGACACAAAATTCACGCATTTCATTACAGAGATATTCTCTTCCATTATCAATATATAGATTAACCATTTTTAAATTGAAATGAGCCTCACTCTTTGTTACAAAATCTTTAAATACAAAGAACACGTCCGATTTATAAGTTATTAAATACGTCACACAATAGTGTGTATATTGATCAATAAATACTACATAGTAGTTTTGATTATCAATAGTTGAGGGCGTAATCGGAACGCATACATCCGGCGTTCAATATTTTCTTTATTTTTGTGTTTTTCAAATTTTAGTCTTGATTGCTGTTGGAGCGCTGCAGCTTTAATTAATATATTAGATACTAAATAGATACTTTTAAACATATACTTAAATAATTTAAAAAAAAAAAAAAAAAAAAAAAAAAAAAAAAAAAAAAAAAAAAAAAAAAAAAAATATTGTTAAAACCCCTTTTTTTCGGGGGTTTTATACCCTGGGAGGGGGGGGGGGGGGGAAAAAATTTTATAAAAAAAAAGATTGTTTTATTTTAGGAAAAAAAAAGCGGTTATTATATTTTAACAACAATAATTTTAAAACCGGGGGAAAAAAAAATTTTTTTTTTTTATTTTGGTGTTGAAAAAAACCCAAATTTTTTTTTGGCGGGGGGGGGGGGACAGGGGATTAATAATAAATTTTTTTGTTTTTTTTTGGGGGGGGGGTGGGGGGTTTTTTATTTTTAAGAGAGAAAAAAAAACACCCCAAAAAGGGGAAAGGGTATGGGAAACACAAAAAAGCAAGGGGGGAATGGGGACCAAAAATTGGGTTTTTTTGGGGGCCCGAATTGGGGGGGAAAAAAAAAAAAATTGGCAAAAAAAAATAAATTTTTAAGGTTTTTTGGGCTTTAAAAAATTAGTTAAGCAAGGCTATTTCTTGCTTGTGTTGCTACGGCTCCCGTAGCCGCATACCTCACCTAGTAAGAATATGGAGCATTCCAAGTGTTCTTGTGTGCCGTCGACTTGTTCTGTAGATAGGTTCCCCAAATGAAGTCAAGGGTTGTGTTAAACAACCGTTTTCATTGACTTCCTAATTAATTTTAACAATTGATGGTTAACCAGATTAGAGATTTATTCGGATTACGGTTGTGATTTTTTGAGCTTATGCTGCACGTCCAATGTGGCTGACAGTAGGCGATCCAAGGGAAGGAAGTGGATGACAGTAGGCGATGGAAAGAAAAAACTAGCGATGATTCCCAGGATATCGATTACAGATTAATATCTAGCAAATTAAGATTTAAGTAAATGTGATTGGCAAATTCAAGGGTTGCCAGATCTCCATAAATGCCTTCTAGCGTCGGTGCTGGTTCTCTCCAGAGCTCCGGCTCCGGTGCCGAATGCTGTGTTTGCATCCAGCGGGGGGAGCGCGTGTAAGAGCGGCGGTCAGTAGGGGAGGGGGGAAGATACTTAGAGAGAGTTCATAACTCCTCCCCCCTCAAGATCTGCGTCCCGCAGATTATAGGGCTTTGGGTGCCCTGCCAGCGTCTAACGTCTCCGGGTCCGGGGTGCTGTTTGTCACGACAGGGATGCCCTTGGTCGATGTCAGCTTCCTCCATATGGTGTAGAGAACCGCTCCGACAACCAAAGCGACCAATGCCTCCAGAAGGAAGGAAAAAGAAACCCTCTCGGATATCCCAAAAAGTGTCTCCTCAGGTTTTCCATGTTGAAGTCGTTTACGTAGTGGAGCGAAGGCGCGTACCACCCGGTGGCGGTGACTGTAGTCAGTACCGCTGGCATAACCATGAAGTGGCTCGATGAGTAGTTCGTATAGGTTCTTTCAGCCACACTAATTGTCACATTAGCGAACTGGACTATGTAGGTTCCAGCCAAGTTGTGGGTGCTGGGTCCAGCTTCCAATGTCCCGTTGAAGTTGGACAAGAACATTCTACCGTCCTTGACCAGTTCTATCCGAGCCTCGTTATTCTTGAGGAATTCACATCTAGCCTGAGCACCCTTCAATACCTTGGGGATGCAGCCGTTTTCGTCCATCTTCAGGAGACTTTTTTCCGGACAAACAGTTGTGTTGCCCATGGAGAGGCAATCGTCCACCATGGCATAGGTTTCCTCGAAGTTTACGGCGACCTTGTCATGCTTGACCATGACTTGTTTTCCCTCAAGGGTTGCAGGAAGGAGAAGAAGAAAAGGGGGGTAGGCATGGCCAGAATGTACAGAAGCGCCGTTCCATTAGTTAACACAGACAGGCGGGAAAACTCCAGTGCTTCGACTGCATTCTGGTACGGCAAGTTCCTGACTTCAGTCAAAATCGCCTGTACCTCCTCGTGGTCCAGTAAGCGGGAGTTGACGATCCCTGACTTAGCCCACTGGCACGCTTGAGTCAGCTCGCCGACCTGACTATCGATGATCAAGGCCTTGTGCAATAGGGTCGTAGCCGTGTGTACATCTCCGTCGATGGCAATCGTACAATCGTCGATCGCAGTAGCCTCGTTCAGTTGCCTCAGGGACTCGTGTGAGCCATCAAATAGTCCAGCGTTTATCCGCACTTGTTGGTCGGCCGATTTTACGACATTTTCCTGAGCATGAAGAATGCGTCCCAGTCCGACACATCCGGTGAGCCCGCAATCCACTTCCAGGCGGACCCAATCCAGTCCAGAGATCGACGTCCACGCTGTGTACCCGTCAGTCTTGACAGGCCCTCTTGTGACTCCTCCAAGTAGTGCGCCACCAGCGCTGCAATCCTGGGATCCGTTAGCTGCACCGCCTCGCGTCGAGCCTCCTGGATCAGCGACTCGAGCCTTCCCAAGTCGATTACATGTGCCAGTTTGAACTGGCCGTTGACACGCCAGACGTTGCCCATTTGCAGAGGGACGAGCGGAGCCTCATATTTAAAGATGTCCGCGGCTCCCATCATATGGGCGACAATGATAGTTGCAATATTGGCTAGAGAGTAGTCTTATAAGTAATATTCTTTTTTTTATGGTGTTAGAATTAGCTAAGAGGTAAGGGATTAAGTGCGTGAATGTTAAGAAATGTTTTTGTTTCGTTTTGTAAGTGTGCGTGAATTATTGGTGTGTGTAAATTATGGTAAAAAGTGTTTTTAAAGTGTATAATCGTGTAAGGAAAGCGTGTGAAACGCACACAAATGATCTAGTGCCATTTCAGTTCCGTAGGTCTGACTTATGGAAGATCTTGCCTGTCTTGGTCTTTACTGTCACATTTCTATCCTCGGCAATCTCCTCAGCTTTGAAACGTTACTTCTCCTTTGTTTTGCGAGCCTCCATATCCCGAACCTAATGAAGGTCTACCATTTCCCTGATAGGAAGAAGTAAAGCGAGGGCCGCTCGCCGGCCGATAAAACCGGGTATTCGGTGCAAAATTCGCCGGTGGGGGAGACTGGGCGAACGAGCCTCCTCTCGAAGCAACCGCCTGTAACTCCTTACAGAAGAAGTAGGCTTCCTGCAAGTCTTTTGGTCTACGCATGACCAACAGTCTAGAGGCGTCGTTACCGACTCCTCGAATGAAGACGTCAAGGGCCTTGTCCCTAGAATGCTCGGACAGGACTCTAACTACTTCCATTGGGTGTCCCATGGCTTTTAATCCATTGAGGATAAGAGAGAGGTGTTTATTCACCTCCAAATAATATTCCTCCATGGTTTTGTTCCCCTGGCTCAACTGGCTAAGCTGATACTCTAGCGTTCGCACATCGCGTTTGTCCGCGTAGTGCAACGCTAGAACTCTTCTAATTTCTGGCCAGTCGTCATCCAAAACTCCATAAGAGTCGAGAGCTTCTTCGGCTTCGCCTCTTATCTTTTGCCTAATGTGGCAGACTATAGCACGGAACAAAGGTCTCCCTTTAATGACCTCGTAGTCGTTCAAGATTGCTTGCGCACGATTAACCCAAGAGACATATCTCTCCGGCTGACCCTCGAACGTTTGAAGCGTGAAAACTTCCCTTAGCTCAAGTTCGTTGCGCGCACGCGCCAAATGCGTCGGAGGGGTAATCACTGGGTTACGAGCTACATTTTCGGATTCTAAAGTGTTAATTCTGTTATTAATTTTTTTCATATCATTCTTAAGCCCGGTCATTTGGGCAAGGAGCGCATTAAGTGTTTCCTTAATTTCCTCCATTTTTTAGTACAAGTGCAACGTACAAACAAAAAGCAACTGAAGTAAATCGAATCGGATAAGAATATGGACAGACAACCAAGATTTTTCAAGATTTAGTTCTTTGATAATGTTACTTTAAGTATTCACGAATTTTAAATTTTTCTACTGAAAGGCACAGATAGTCAATGCTGTTTCACTCACCCTTGACAATTTGTGTTGGTCCTTGTGTGAGTGTGTTGAGGTGTTAAACGTGTGTTGAGATGTTAAACGTGTGTTGTTTCTTTCTTAATATCTGAAGGAAGAAAAATAATTTATTTTAGTTTAATTGCTGGCAATGGTTTTTTAGCTTTTTCGCTTGTTATTTTTTCGATTTTAATTAATTCAATATATGGCGACAGTGACGGACGAGTTTTGTGTTGAGTTGAACTTAGCACTGGGCACGGTGGTCCGTATTTTTCCTTTTTGTCCTTAGCCTACTAATGTACGGTTGCCACACAATCCACTGGGCAGCTTTTTCGGGTACCTCCGCACCGTTCAGCCTATCCAGCAGATTGCCACACGCCTTAATCACAATTCACAGTTTATTTTATTATTGACGAAGTCATTCTTCTTGGTTCATTTAAATATCAGTTTGACGCTATGAACTTTGCACTCGCGAATGGGCTACAGGGGCTGTAGACAAATCGCCGCAGTGGGTTGCTACATAGGTCATTTTTTCTATATTTGAAGTAGACACTTTGCGCCCGCGTAAAATATGCCTTGCTCCTGGACGGAGATGGTGTTAACGCTGCGGCGGGTGGTCTTTTGTTTTGTTATATACGACTTTTTGCGCCCGTGCAGAATGTTTTTCCCACTACAGGTTGTAGCGGCATTCTCACCGCGGCGGGTGGTCGTTTTCTTACTTTCATAGTTCCACTATCACATCACTGCCACTTTGTCACTTGTCGTTATCTTGTTTTACCACATTTCGTGGTTCACTTTTTCCTTTTTTTTGTTGTTTTTTTTTTTTTTTCCATTTTTTTAAATTTTTATTGTGTTAAGTTGGTAACCATTGCCGGTAGTCAGAATTCTGACTGCTCGGGCGCCAGTTAAGTAAGGCTATTTCTTGCTTGTGTTGCTACGGCTCCCGTAGCCGCATACCTCACCTATTGTTCTGTAGATAGGTTCCCCAAATGAAGTCAAGGGTTGTGTTAAAGAACCGTTTTCATTGACTTTCTAATTAATTTTAACAATTGATGGTTAACCAGATTAGAGATTTATTCGGATTACGGTTGTGATTTTTAGAGCTTATGCTGCACGTCCAATGTGGCTGACAGTAGGCGATCCAAGGGAAGAAAGTGGATGACAGTAGGCGATGGAAAGAAAGAACTAGCGATGATTCCCAGGATATCGATTACAGATTAATATCTAGCAAATTAAGATTTAAGTAAATGTGATTGGCAAATTCAAGGGTTGCCAGATCTCCATAAATGCCTTCTAGCGTCGGTGCTGGTTCTCTCCAGAGTTCCGGCTCCAGTGCTGAATGCGGCGTTTGCATCCAGCGGGGGAGCGCGTGTAAGAGCATTTTTCTTCTGTTCTGCTTAGCAAAGAAGTCGACTGATCTCGGTGGATTGAGTGTTCCGTTATTTTGTGTAGCCGTTTGTTCCGTTAATTGTTTGCCTTCGCAGCTGAGCACTTACATCTTACGTAGCTTATACCCTGTACACATAGGTAAAATGGGTATATAGGTCGAACGGTCAAGTTGTACATTGAACATTTCACAATTTTCCTTGTTGAATACTGGATATCGCGTAGCATTTATTCCCATTAAAGTTCGTAAGCTAGTAAAGTTAAGTTACTAATCATGGGCAACGAAGAAGATTCCAAACCAGCAAGCAGCTCTAAGCGTATGGCAACAATAGTTCAAGCACTAGATCGGCTGAAATTTGATATTGAGCGCATGAAGACTTCGTTTGAGCAAAAAACAATATCTTTTGAAAAAACACAGCTCGAGTGTCGTCTTGAGATTTTAGAAGGATATATTGGAAAGGCAATGGGCCTACAAACTCAACTAGAGGGTTATGATCCAAGTGGTGTCACAAGAGGGCCGCTTGAGGATTTGTGTGTTGCCACCAAAGCTTTGTTTTTAAATGCTGTTAAGCAACACAGGCCTGAAGTGTGCACTGTCACTGGCAAGCATTCAGCTTATAGGAATTTTAGGTGCCTTTTTAATACATTGGTTGATGCCGATCAGTCACTATCAAAGGTAGAAAAATTCAATTACTTGCTATCATGTCTAACAGATGAAGCGTTAGGAGTGGTGAAACCATTTCAATTGTCAGACAGTAATTATCAAAAGGCTTTGGAGGGTCTTGATGCTGTTTATGATAATAAATGCCTCATTTTTTTGATACTGTGTCTCAATTGTTTGAATTGCCAAGCATGTCCAAGGCATCGCCAGGAGGTCTGCGATCAATTATTGATACACTTTCTGCCATTTATTCATCGCTGTTGTCGCTGGCAACTGATAAGGACATTGCCAACGCTATGATTATCCATCTGGTGATGTCCAAGGTGGACCAAGCGACCAAGTCTAGATACGAGGAACAGCTTGATTACGACAAGCTGCCTTCCTGGTCTGATTGCGCCACTCACTTAAATAGGCGCTATCAATATTTAGCAGCAGAAGAGTCAACGAAGGCGAAAGGCAAGCCAAAAGATAAAAATAAGATTAAATAAAAATACCTTCAAACATAGAGTTGGCCGATCCAGAGTTTCATAAACCTGCAAAGATTGATTTGTTGCTAGGAGCGGAAGCATTCTTTGATTTGCTGTACGTCGGGCAAATTAAATTAAGTACAGAGCTTCCTTCAATCCAAAAAACTTTATTCGGGTGGATTGTATCCGGCAAATATAGCGGTGAATTAAATTATCGACAAAGAAAGAGAGTGTGAAAATATGTTTATTCGCACTGTCCAACGTTTGCCTTCGGGCCGATTTCAAGTCAGGCTTCCATTTAAAAAGGATCCTAGTATACTTGGCATGTCATTTCAAACGGCCGAAAGGCGTTATCTTCAGCTCGAACGCAAGTTAAGTAAAGACAATGCACTTTCAGATATGTATCATACATTCATGAAAGAGTACAGAGATATGGGTCATATGTCTATTATAGAATCTGCTCCTCTAAGACAGCATTATTACATCTCCCATTAATGCGTCTTGAGACCTGAAAGCACCTCAACCAAACTTCGAGTCGTGTTTGATGCTTCAAGCAAAACATCAACAGCTGTTTCATTAAATGAAACTCTCATGGTTGGGCCAACAATTCAGAGGGAGCTTTACTTAACATTGCTTAATTTTAGATTAAATAAATTCGCTGTAACAGCCGATATTTCCAAAATGTATCGTCAAGTTGACATTGCTGATGAAGATCGCAATTTTCAGCTAATTCTTTGGAGAGAGAAAAGCTCGCAGCCAGTGCAAACGTACAGACTTAATACTGTAACATATGGCACAGCATCTGCACCGTTTTTGGCAATTAGATGCCTGTTTGAATTAGCAGAAAATTGCTTACAATCGCATCCAGTAGCAGCAGCTGTCATAAAAACTTGTTTTTATGTAGATGACATAGTTGCTGGCGCTGACACATATGAAGGTTTACAAGAAATTTGCCAACAAGTTAAAGAAGTTTTACTGTCAGGAGGTTTTCCATTGGCAAAATGGGCTTCGAATCATCCAAAGTTGTGCACTGATGAGGGCGAAAAGGTATTAAAGGTCGACGAGACAAGCTCAGTGAAGACTCTCGGCATACGGTGGGTACCGAGTGCAGATGAATTTAGATACAATCTCGAGGTAGATGAATTTACATTGATAAAGCCTACGAAGCGCAACATTTTGTCAGTTGCTTCTCGACTTTTCGACCCCCTTGGATTGCTATGTCCACTTATCACAAAAGCAAAAATTCTGCTGCAAAAATTGTGGAAACAGAAACTAGATTGGGACGAGACGATTCCTGCTTATCTTCATACAGAGTGGAATCTTTTTATAGATACTTTACAATCAATTGGAAATTCATGGCTTTGCAGACGCTTTGAGTGACGCTTATGGATGTTGCATCTACGTATGTACACGGTATGAAGATGAATTAGAGACAGTTTTGCTAACAGCAAAATCTAGAGTCGCTCCATTGGCAACTAAGACCATTCCTCGTCTTGAGTTGTGCGCTGCGCATTTGCTAAGCACTGTGTGGAAACAAATTGCCCCTGTTTTGTCCAAATTTAAAATAGACAGCGTGAACTTTTGGTCTGACTCTCAAGTAACCCTTTATTGGCTAGAAAAAGAGCCAGCGTCATTATCTACCTTTGTAGCTAATAGAGTTGCTGAAATTCTAGAGCGCTCTAATCATGTTGTATGGCGACATGTACCGACTCAGTTAAATCCAGCTGATATTGCATCTAGAGGTGCATGTATAGATGAGCTTATTAAATCATTATGGTTTAAGGGTCCAAGCTTCTTACGTGACTCTGCCGAGAATTGGCTACAACTCCATAAGTTTGAGATCTGCGCAAAAGTACAAAGCTCAGAAAACAAAAAATGTGTTTCAGTTCACAAAGTAGTTTATGAACAGGCAATATTAAATAGAATTTTAGAACTAATTGAACGACGATCTTCCTTCTCTAAAATTATTCGAATAGTAGCGTATGTTATGCGGTTCTGCTACAGAAATTATCGACCCAATTCTCATGTCGTGTCGGCCATTGAAAGAAGACTTGCCTTTTGGAAAATAGTTCAAATAGTGCAAGAACATAGATTCCAACGAGAAATATCGTTGCTTGAAAAATCTCACGTTTTGCAGCCAAGTATTCAGTCGTTAAACCCCTTTATGCATGAATTTGATGAATCTGGAATACATTTCAAGGTCATTCGTGTAGGTGGTAGGTTACTGCAGAGTAACATTCCCTACGATGCAAAATTTCCTCTGTTGTTGCCTCGAGACGAAACTTTCGTTAAGATATTCGTGCGCAATCTGCACATTAAAAATTATCACGCTGGCCCAGAAGCATTGATGGCACTTTTGAGGCAGCAAATTAGGCTAATAAACGCACGAGAAATGTGCTCCCTGACTTAGCCCACTGGCACGCTTGAGTCAGCTTGCCGACCTGACTATCGATGATCAAGGCCTTGTGCAATAGGGTCGTAGCCGTGTGTACATCTCCGTCGATGGCAATCGTACAATCGTCGATCGCAGTAGCCTCGTTCAGTTGCCTCAGGGACTCGTGTGAGCCATCAAATTTTCCAGCGTTTATCCGCACTTGTTGGTCGGCCGATTTTACGACATTTTCCTGAGCATGAAGAATGCGTCCCAGTCCAACACATCCGGTGAGCCCGCAATCCACTTCCAGGCGGACCCAATCCAGTCCAGAGATCGACGTCCACGCTGTGTACCCGTCAGTCTTGACAGGCCCTCTTGTGACTCCTCCAAGTAGTGCGCCACCAGCGCTGCAATCCTGGGATCCGTTAGCTGCACCGCCTCACGTCGAGCCTCCTGGATCAGCGACTCGAGCCATCCCAAGTCGATTACATGTGCCAGTTTGAACTGGCCGTTGACACGCCAGACGTTGCCCATTTGCAGAGGGACGAGCGGAGCCTCATATTTAAAGATGTCCGCGGCTCCCACCATATAGGCGACAATGATAGTTGCAATATTGGTTAGAGAGTCGTCTTATGAGTAATATTATTTTTTTATGGTGTTAGAATTAGCTTAGAGGTAAGGGATTAAGTGCGTGAATGTTAAGAAATGTTTGTGTTTCGTTTTGTAAGTGTGCGTGAATTATTGGTGTGTGTAAATTATGGTAAAAAGTGTTTTTAAAGTGTATAATCAAGGTCGTGTAAGGAAAGCGTGTGAAACGCACACAAATGATCTAGTGCCATTTCAGTTCCGTAGGGCTGACTTATGGAAGATCTTGCCTGTCTTGGTCTTTACTGTCACATTTCTATCCTCGGCAATCTCCTCAGCTTTGAAACGTTACTTCTCCTTTGTTTTGCGAGCCTCCATATCCCGAACCTAATGAAGGTCTACCATTTCCCTGATAGGAAGAAGTAAAGCGAGGGCCGCTCGCCGGCCGATAAAACCGGGTATTCGGTGCAAAATTCGCCGGTGGGGGAGACTAGGCGAACGAGCCTCCTCTCGGAGCAACCGCCTGTAACTCCTTACAGAAGAAGTAGGCTTCCTGCAAGTCTTTTGGTCTACGCATGACCAACAGTCTAGAGGTGTCGTTACCGACTCCTCGAATGAAGACGTCAAGAGCCTTGTCCCTAGAATGCTCGGACAGGACTCTAACTACTTCCATTGGGTGTCCCATGGCTTTTAATCCATTGAGGATAAGAGAGAGGTGTTTATTCACCTCCAAATAATATTCCGCCATGGTTTTGTTCCCCTGGCTCAACTGGCTAAGCTGATACTCTAGCGTTCGCACATCGCGTTTGTCCGCGTAGTGCAACGCTAGAACTCTTCTAATTTCTGGCCAGTCGTCATCCAAAACTCCATAAGAGTCGAGAGCTTCTTCGGCTTCGCCTCTTATCTTTTGCCTAATGTGGCAGACTATAGCACGGAACAAAGGTCTCCCTTTAATGACTTCGTAGTCGTTAAAGATTGCTTGCGCACGATTAACCCAAGAGACATATCTCTCCGGCTGACCCTCGAACGTTTGAAGCGTAAAAACTTCGTTTAGCTCAAGTTCGTTGCGCGCACGCGCCAAGGGCGCCGGAGGGGTAATTCTGGTTAATTCTGTTATTAATTTTTTTCATATCATTCTTAAGCCCGGTCATTTGGGCAAGGAGCGCATTAGGTGTTTCCTTAATTTCCTCCATTTTTAAGTACAAGTGCAACGTACAAACAAAAACAACTGAAGTAAATCGAATCGGATAAGAATATGGACAGACAACCAAGATTTTTCAAGATTTAGTTCTTTGATAATGTTACTTTAAGTATTCACGAATTTTCAATTTTTCTACTGAAAGGCACAGATAGTCAATGCTGTTTCACTCACCCTTGACAATTTGTGTTGGTCCTTGTGTGAGTGTGTTGAGGTTTTAAACGTGTGTTGAGATCTTAAGGAATATCTGAAGGAAGAAAAATAATTTATTTTAGTTTAATTGCAAGCAATGGTTTTTTAGCTTTTTCGCTTGTTATTTTTTCGATTTTAATTAATGGCGACAATATATGGCGACAGTGACGGACGGTTTTGTGTTGAGTTTAACTTAGCACAGGGCACGGTGGTCCGTATTTTTGTTTTTGGCCTTAGCCTACTAAGGTACGGTTGCCACACAATTCACTGGGCAGCTTTTTCGGATGCCTCCGCACCGCTCAGCCTATCCAGCAGATTACCACACGCCTTAATCACAATTCACAGTTTATTTTATTATTGACGAAGTTATTCTTCTTGCTTCATTTAAGTATCAGTTTGACGCTATGAACTTTGCACTCGCGAATGGGCTACAGGGGCTGTAGACAAATCGCCGCAGTGGGTTGCTACATAGGTCGTTTTTTCTATATTTTAAGTAGACACTTTGCGCCCGCGTAAAATATGCGCTCCTGGACGGAGACGGCATTAACGCTGCGGCGGGTGGTCTTTTGTTTTGTTATATACGACTTTTTGCGCCCGTGCAGAATGTTTCTCCCGCTACAGGTTGTAGCCTTTCCTTTTTTTTTGTTGTTTTTTTATTTTTCTCCATTTTTATAATTTTATTGTGTTAAGTTGGTAACCATTGCCGGTAGTCAGAACTCTGACTACTCGGACGCCAGTTAAGCAAGGCTATTTCTTGCTTGTGTTGCTACGGCTCCCGTAGCCGCATACCTCACCTAGTAAGAATATGGAGCATTCCAAGTGTTCTTGTGTGCCGTCGACTTGTTCTGTAGATAGGTTCCCCAAATGAAGTCAAGGGTTGTGTTAAACAACCGTTTTCATTGACTTCCTAATTAATTTTAACAATTGATGGTTAACCAGATTAGAGATTTATTCGGATTACGGTTGTGATTTTGGGAGCTGCACGTCCAATGTGGCTGACAGTAGGCGATGGAAAAAGAAAGAAAGTGGATGACAGTAGGCGATGGAAAGAAAAAACTAGCGATGATTCCCAGGATATCGATTACAGATTAATATCTAGCAAATTAAGATTTAAGTAAGTGTGATTGGCAAATTCAAGGGTTGCCAGATCTGCATAAATGCCTTCTAGCGTCGGTGCTGGTTCTCTTCAGAGCACCACACTTCGGAGGGCTGTGGGAGGCGGCAGTCAAGGCCTCGAAGCATCGGCTGGTGAGAGGAGCCGGCAACGCCAACCTCACACACGACGAGCTCAACACACATCTGGTCGACGTCGAAGCGCTGCTAAACTCCGGGCCACTGGCGGCCGAGAGCAGCAATCCCAACGACGGCGAGCCACTAACGCCAGGCCATTTGCTGCTGGGTCAGGCTCTAACCATGCAGCCGCGCGAATAAGCGCCAGGAATGCCTTGCAACATGGCAAGCAATCCGTCTTTAAAGCGGTGGCGGCAGCTGTCGGAGCTCCAGCTGCGGTTTTGGCACAGCTGGTCCAGGGACTATGTCCTCAGCCTCCAGCAGCGATCACAATGGACAACAGAGGCCAACAACTTAGAGGTGGGACGCATGGGGCTGATACACGACGACAACACGCCGCCCCAGAAATGGCATCTAGGGCGCGTCACCCCAGTCATCGCGGTAGACGACCGCAAGGTTCGAGTGGCAGAGGTGCAAACCGCAACCGGCATCGTTAAAAGAGCCATTCACAAACTGGCTCCAATCCCATAGATCAAAGAACTGCAGTCCTTTAATGGTGGCGGAATGTTGGAGCGCTGCAGTTTTAACTAATAGATTAGATACTAAATAGATACTTTTAAACATACTAATTGAATTACATTGAAATACATACAATACATAGAAACGTTAAGTGAAATAACATAACATGTAAAACAAACAACTCTAATACTCTGTTAACGCTCGTCTTTGCTTCAGCTGTTTAATCCGCTGCAAGGGGGCCAAAAAGAGTAACTATTGTATACTAGAATTAGTCTTGTATTGATCTTGAGCAAATGAACTGCGATTTTATTTTAACACCAATAATCTTTTAATACCGGGTCAAAGTAATTTCGTTTTCGTTATATTTCGGATCTGAAAAACTCTTCAGATTTTTCAATTGCTTTCCGTTAATATACGCCTCACATAATTTACTACTATTTAATTGTAAGTTTTTTATATGTTTTTATGTTTAAAAAGTCCTGGAACTTTTGAATTGCACCTTGTATATACTTTACTATTTAAAGTAAATTTATACATTATACTCACATAGTCCTTCAAATACCAAGTTACCGTTCTTGATTACTTTAATGCCATCCTTATTAAACTCGACGGACATTCCAGCATCTATCATCATCTTTACGGATAGCAAATTGTGCGGGATTTCCTTACAATACAGCACGTTGTGTAATGTAATGTTGTTTCCAGAATTGTGAAGTTTAACTTGTCCTTTTGCAGTAGCATACCCAAATTCTTCACGCTTTGAAATCTCAATAGCCACGTTTAAATTTAAATTCTCATACTCAGAAAATAAATTAATATCATTCACTAGGTGATCTGTAATTTGCTAATTTCACCATAAATGCAAATGTGCATTTTTGCTGCGTTTCTACCTTCTTCGTCTTCTCTTTTCTTTCTCTAACTTCTTCATTCATCAGAAATGCAAACGCACGTTCTGGCTGTGTTTCTGTCGCCATCTGAGCCTGTCTCTCTCTAACATTATTTCCATCGGGAACATTCTGGTTTTCTGCCTGCCTTTTTAATAGAAAGCAATCTTTCTTTATATGACCCAATTTCTTACAATGAAAAGATTTTAGTTTGGACTTATTCTTAAAAGGTTTCTTCATAGATTTCATAGCTTTGTTTTTGTATGTATTTTCCCTAGACTCTCGATTGCCTATAGCTTGCAGCACTTTAGCACTTGTGTCTTTGTTAATTCCTTTTAACTTTATTTTATCTTAACAAAGTCTAATGTCAAATTGCTCTCAGTAAGAGTTTCTATAGCTGTTATTACTCCTTCATAGTTAGTCGAAAGTGTATTAAGTAGGTGAACAATTTTGTCCATTTCGTCCAACTTCGGTCCAGCTGCAACTAACTCAGTTATCAAATCATCAAATAAATGAAAATACGAGGGTCGTTTGATAAGTCCGTGACTTTTTGTATTTGCCGCGCACCTGCTCTAAATACAACACTGCTCCTGTCAGCAGTTATCGATTAACAGCTGACTGTAAAATTTTGAGAAAGCTGCGTTTTTTGGTTTGCGTTTTATAGGCATTGAAAGCAGACGATCTCGTGAATTTTAACGAAAATGGAAAAAAGTGAATTTCGTGTGCTAATTAAGCATTATTTTTTGCGTAAAAAATCCATCACCGAAACCAAGGAAAGACTTGATAAATATTATGGGGACTCTGCACCATAAATTTCAATGGTTAAGAAATGGTTTACTGAGTTCCGTTGTGGTCGTACCAGTACAAGTGATGCCGAACGTTCAGGTCGCCCAAAAGAGGTCGTCATGCCAGAAATCGTCGACAAAATCCATGGAATGATATTGGATGATCGGAGAATGAAAGTGCGTGAGGTAGCTGAGGCTGTAGGCATCTCAACTGAACGGGTACATCACATTTTACATGAATATTTGGACATGAAAAAGCTTTCCGCGCGATGGGTGCCGCGATTGCTCACACACGACCATAAGCGCAACCGTGTGACCATTTCAAAGGAGTGTTTGGCGATGTTCAACCGCAATCCAAACGAATTTTTGCGCCGTTTCGTTACCGTAGACGAAACATGGATCCACCACACCACACCAGAGACCAAAGAACAATCAAGACAGTGGATTTCTCCGGGTGAACGTGCACCAAAGAAGGCCAAGGTGGGTCTGTCGGCCAACAAGGTCATGGCCACAGTTTTTTGGGATGCACAAGGTATCATTCACATCGATTACCTTGAAAAGGGTAAAACGATCACCGGCGAATATTATTCAGAGCTTTTGGACAGATTCGATATTGATTTGAAGCAGAAACGACCGCATTTGGCGAAAAAAAGTGCTGTTCCATCAGGACAATGCACGGGTGCACGTGTGTAGTCAGCATGGCAAAATTTCATAAATTGGGCTACGAACTGCTACCCCATCCAGCATATTCTCCAGATTTAGCCCCCTGTGACTATTTTTTGTTTCCAAACATGAAGAAATGGCTCGGCGGTAAGAGATTCGGGTCAAATGAAGAGGTCATCACAGAAACAAACGACTATTTTGAGGGCCTTGAGAAAACCTATTATTTGGAAGGAATAAAAAAATTGGAAAAACGCTGGACTAAATGTATAGAGCTAAAAGGAGATTATGTTGAGAAATAAAACGCTTCTTTGACGAAAAAAATATATTTTATTCAAAAAGTCACGGACTTATCAAACGACCCTCGTAGTTTACTAGCAGAGTATCACCTTTTAGTTTTAAAGAGAATAATTGCTTGCGTAGTGACAGTTGAGATGCCAAGCTTTTACGCTCATAAAAAGTATCCAATTTTACAAAAATCTGCTTTGCCGAATTTTCATTGTTGGCAAAACTTAAAAAAAGTCACTCAAATATTCTATTATGATCGCTTTTGCACTTCTTTCTGCCCGTTTTACTTCCTCGCTTACTTCTGTTTGTTCTTTCTCAATTACATTTAACAAATCGTTCTCCTCTAACAGTGCCCTGACTCGGAACTTCCAAATTGAATATTTTTCACCGTTTAACGGTTTTATATTCCTCTTTCCTTTATCCATGTCTTTTTTTTTCTTTTGTCTTTAGACTACGCGTCGTTGCGATGATAAAAGTAACTGTTCTTATTTTTTTATACCCTTCGACCATTGAAAATGGTCAAAAAAGGGTATACTAACTTTGTGCAAATGTATGTAACAGGCAGAAGGAGGCGTCGGAGACCCCATAAAGTATATATATTCTTGCTCAGGATCACAAGCCGAGTCGATTGAGCCATGTCTGTCTGTCTGTCCGTCTGTCCGTCTGTCTGTGTGAACGCACAGATCTCAGCTATTATAAAAGCTAGAGTTACCAAATTTGGCAGGAAGACTCCTGTGTACTATAAGCTGATCAAGTTTATTTCAAATGTTATGTGCCACGCCCACCGCCCCCGCAAATAAATAATTTAATTTTTGAACTTAATTTGTAAGCGCTGTATAAAAGATACAACTTTCTGACTTTAACATATACTAAGCTCATTAAAATATCTACATATTCTCGAAATTGCAATCCGATCGGACAATAAACACAGAAGTTATTTAAGAAAGTATGTGCATAAAACCAAGTGCTTGTTTCAGCTAACAAGGGAGGCGGGCGAGCGCAAAGCGCGAGCGTTATCTGTCGGCAATAATTTAAAAGTATGCGCCTTTGTATATGTGTACGAATTTTACAAATTAAACTACACCGGAACATAGGTCGAAGGGTATCCCACTGTCGCGTGCCGCGCGACTGTTGCTTTTCTTACTGGTTTTTGTATTGAGTTTTCATCCATTTGGTTTGATGAAAACCTTTTGCTAAATCTATGGTAGTGAAATATTTTGATCTACCGAGTTTATCCAATATTTCATCCATAACTGGAATAGGATATTTATCGTCCACGGTAATTTCGTTTAGCTTGCGATAATCAATGACTATCCTAAACTTTGCTTTACCGGATGCATCACTCTTCTTTGGTACTATCCAAATAGATGAGCAATAAGGCGAGTTCGATTTTCGAATGATGCCTTGTTCTATCATTTCTTTTATTTGGACTTCGACTTCTTTGTCATGAGCCTGGGGGGTATTTGTAAGGTTTTTGTAAACCGGATCTTCATGTTTAGTATTTATGACATGTTTAACGGTACTTGTGAAGGTCAAATTTTCACCTTCTCTGTACTGAATGTCCCTAAATTCGTGAAGAATTTTAGTCAGAGCACTTATCTCTTCCTTATTTAAATGGTCGAGTCTGAATTCGTTAGATTCTTTTAACTCATTGCGTATTGCGTAATTAATTGCCTCGTCATCAGTAGATGATGGCTCTAAACAGTCGTTATTGTCTTCTGAGTTTATCTTTCGCTCACTCTCATAATGCATTAGGAAGTTGTAATTATTTAAATTAACAATTTCTTCGCTAAAATTGATTTGAGCATTGGTGTCTTCCAAGAAGTCTCTACCTAGTAACATATCATAATTTTCCGAGAAATTATGGATATAAAAAACTTGTTTAGAGGGGCAAAGTTTACTGGGTTTCAAACTTATACTATCGTTTAATGTTAATATACCGTTAATGGTATGAACTTGTAATTTATTGGTTTTAATGGGAAAATTAAAGAAGTTAGATTTTATAAGGTTGATTGTAGATCCGGTATCGATGATACAGCGGAGCTTTATATCATTCGTAAGAATATTTATGAACGGGCTTCTTCTTCTTCGTTGTCCGAGGCAATTTGATGAAAATTTTCAGACGTGTCCATTTTTGATTGGCCACTGTAGCTAGGTCTTTGCCTTTTATGTGCCGGATTCGGAGCACTTGAAGAAGCTTGGTTTGTTTGATAATTTGATTGATATTTGATTGATGATTGATAATTTGTGATTTTGTACCTGTGCCTGGTCTAGTCTCTGTTTGAATTCTTTATATAACTGCTCAATATTCTGATCATTATTTTTATTTTTATTGTTATCATTGGTATTATTTTGATTTTTGTTCTGGTTATTTGAACTTGACACTTGGTTATAGCTTGGGTTGTAATTGTTACTTTTAGAATTGTGGGTTTGATTATTTTTATTTTGACTGTTTTGTGGTTTTGGACGATCGGACCATACGCTATCATAGCAACCCTCTTGTTGAGCGATTTGCTTCAACTTGCTTACAGTCGTTATGTCGAATCTAGCTAATTGCATATAAAGTCTATCAGGGAGTTTTCTTGTTATCACATCTTTAACCGTGTTATTCATGACGTTGGTATATATGTGGTTATTGAACGGGTTGTTTTCTAAATTTAGCTTATTCGTTATTACAAAACATTTTTCTTCAAGTTCCTCTATAAACTTACGAATTGATCCAGTAAATGGTGTATTGTAGAGTCGTCTTAAAAGTTCTTCAAAAGATGTCTGTGTTTTAAATTCCGAAATAAGGGCTTCCTTCAGATCACTCCATGTGTTAGCTGCGCTCAGTTGGGACACTCGCTGAGCCTCACCTCCGATTTGCATCTCGATGGCACTGAATATGATGTGTCCTTGCCGGGCATCAGTTGTTGGGTAGAGGTCACGGATAAACTCTATTCGTCTTATGAATGAGCTTAATTCCGATGTGATACCAGTGAATGTTGGTATTTGTCTTATCTGTCCAAGGGCTTGGTTCAGATGGTTTTCAGACAGAAGTTGAATTTGTTGTAGTTGCGGTTGAATTTGTTGTGGTTGTTGTTGTTGCGCCATTGTAAAGTTTTTATTTTACTCGCTTAGCACGTGTGCTAGGGTTTTATTTTTTATTTGTTTAAGGGTTGGGTTGGTTGATTGTTTGTCGGGTTTGACCTGGGACAACGATCGTCCTTTAGTGGTCTTCACTGCAGCACTTTATGTTAAAATTTAAAAAAATGTTCACTTCCAGTAGCGGTCACACTTTCACAGTGGGCTACTAAGTTGGAGTGTTTCACTAAGCACTGAGTTTATTTGTTTTTCGCGGATTGTAGCCTTCCTGTAACTTTTAACTAGCTACGCAATCGAAGGTTTTATATCACACGCGGTACTTTGGCGTATACTAATTAACGATTTAACTAATATCCTACCGGCTGCGCCAATTACACGTCCGTGGTTTAAGGTTTTCAAAAAAAATATATTTTTATTAGAACCAAATAACTTAAGCGGTACGCGGAGACAATTCGTGTCTTACAATTGAAGGTGGAATATAATCTGAATCTAAGCTACGAACTGGACGCTTAGCAAACTCTTGGCTGAGTCTTATTTACTTCTATATTGAGCGTACATAAGGCTCTCTTTTATGTTTATGCACTCTCTTGAGTGGATTGCGCATGGGAACGGATCAGCCGAGAATTTGAGCTGCGTTAGCAGTTTTGACCCTTTCGTGGGAATGTTTACAATTGATCAGAGTAGGCTGATTTGTTATTGTCGCCGAATTTGGGACTGCGGATGTTTATGTCTAAGCAGGCTGGAATGGGTTCTGATGCAATACATAAATATTTGACTTATATGCTAAGTACAAGTGGCAATTTGATGTATGTACGGGGTATTGGTTGTGGGGGGGGGGGGGGGGGGATGGGGGGTCCAGTGGTGGCCCATGGTACAAATTATTATATTTTATATAAAAAAAAATAAAATATAATGTTATATAATTAACATTTTTTTATAGTTGTACATATAATTGTATTTTTAATATGGGGGATTTGAAAACACCTGAAAAATAATATTATATAGAATATTTTTCATTTTATTAATTAAGTAAATTCACTAAATGAAATAAATTATTTGGAATATAATAATTTTTATTATAAAAAAAAAAAAAAAAAAAAGATCTGCCCAGGAAAAGGCTGCCCTGGCAGTATTAATAATCTTCCTAAGAGCCGAGTCACACCATTTCATTTATTTACAGCTTACTGTTTCCAATAGTTGTGTTTCTAATTAGTGGGGAAAATATTTATAATATTAAATTAATTGATAAGGTGTGCAAATGGCAGCACTTTAATAAGATACGCGAAAATAAGCTTAAACCCACTCTTCAACAAGATCAGAAAGAAAATTACCGGAAAACCGTGGTACATAAGTCTACACAACACGGAATTGCCAATAATAAAAGCCGGGAACTCTTTCCTAGCCCACGCCAATAAAATTTAATAACCAAGGCGAATTTTGAACATTATAAAAAACAATTACAATACAAAACAATACATATCAAATACCATAAAAAATACTATTTTATTTTTGTAATTCAAATATAACAACATTTCTAGAAATTTTGTGTTTCTGCTTGGCACGCGCCTTCTATATTTGTTTGCAGCGCGGAAAACAACTGTTATAGTTTTTGCTTGTTCTCGGGTAGGAATGCCTGCACTTATACGAGAAACGTAGAGAAAATTGCAATGTATGCATTGGTACTAGTGTATGTAGAATATAATAACATCTAAATAAACAAGGCAATGCCTTTTAGAACGTAATTTATGCGCCGTTGCAAGGTTTTACTCCCATTTAGCCAAATGCATGCACAGTGAACATGTTTGATAGAAAATGACGTTTTTGGTATAGTCTAAGGATCTTTTTTAATTTGGTGAAAACCCTTTGATAAGTCAATCGTAGTAAACTATTGGCATTTTCCTTATTTTCCATATAAGAAATCTTACATTTATCATTTGTTGTAATTGTAATTTTCGATAGTCTACTATCAACCTGAATTTCGGTTTCCCAGTGATAAAGTACACGTATATATAATTTTTAAAATTGTTTTAATTTCATAACTATTTTTAACTATTTTTCGGCATAAAAATTAAGTCTTGTCACGGCTATTCCCTTATTCGAATGTCCATCACTCTCTTCTCCTTTTGTCGGCGTTGCCAGGCAATGCTGCTCATCAGCGTGGGATCGCCTATACCTACTTTAAATAAATAGTTTGCTAGCGATTTTGAAGTCGCAAAATATCCATTTTTCGGAAAGAGCAAAAAGAATCGTCTGCTGTCGTATTAACCAGGTTTAATCCTAAACGTGCGTGCTCTGAGCCCCAAAATGTGAATTTTCCCAAAATTTCGTTTTTGTTTGATTGTCCATCGAATGTCCTCTCTTCTCCAGCAAAAAACTGTACTTGTACACCTTTTCCTAACGAGATAAAATTCGGAAACAACGCCCACACTCTGAATTTGCAAAAACGTCGTAAAACTGATAAATTTAAATTAAAAAAAAAAAATTTTTTTTCTATTTTTTGTCCATCGGATGTCAATTCTTTTCCAGCAAAAAATTGTACATGTCCACCTTTTCTTAAAGAGATTAATAATTCCAGGCATTTTTTTGCAGGTCCATCCTTTGTTTATTCAAAAAAGCAATTGTTCATCATTTGTATTTTTTTATTTCCATAGTATGGTAATATGAATGGTTTACAATTTGTGGTACATTGAAGCAGTGAGGCAATTCCTGAGTGATTAGAGTGGCAATTCTAAACCACTGTGGTGATGTGGATTGTGTGTATTCGATTCTCATGCTCGTCAGGGGTGCAATTTTCTAATTCCATTTAATTTACTTATGTTTTTTTTATTCTAATAACAAGTTATTACTATCTTTTTAACATTTAATATAAGCAATAATATTTATGGTACATATGTATAAATACATTTTTTTAATAAAGTTGCGAGGTCGTCAGCCGTCAGAGACAGTATGGGGTACTAAATGTAACCACATTTTGGTACGTGCCGTCCTTGCTCCTACTGACAGAAGTGCGGCTTTACTCTCCACGTGAGGGCGGCTGGAAGCAGGCCCCTGGTCATGTCTCTGCTAAGGGTGCTGACTAGTTGTAGTCGGGCGAAGATCGTGAATCGTGAATCACCCCAATCCAAGGCGGAACAGCATTCGCTAATGGATGCATAGCCGGGGGGTAGCCCGGTCTCTAGTATGTGGACTCTGGATACCTGTCGCCCTCCAGTTTCATTCAGACCTCCCCGCCTACTCGTGGGACCAAATTACATGGATCTTTATAAAAAACTAGATAAGTCTGATTCGACTTTAAAAGCATCAACCCAGGGCGAAGCCTTCACGGCCGACCCCAATACCAGCACTGCAGCCACTGGGCTGCTGGCTTCCACCCCCAATACTACGGGTTTCGGCTCTATTATTCCGGGGGACTCGGACAGGCCACGAACTCCCTTGGACACTGAGTTCGCTAGTGCTGCTTTCTCGTCCAACAACTGTTCAGGCATGCAGCAGACCGTCGAAGTGATGTCCTCTGACGGTGAAGCTGATGGTGACCTGATCAGCTTTGCTGACGATGCTTCCGTGGCCTCTTAGAGGTCAGGCCTCACGGAAGCAGGCTCCCAATTCCAGACGCTGGGACTGGACTCGGGGAACGCCTTCGTAAAAATGAAGACCCGCGAGAAGAAGCTTTTCAAAGCTGCACTCGCGAAGGGTTCGAGCAGAGGCTCTTGCTATCGCCAATGCGCCCCCCGTGGAAACCAAGGCTAAGCGGACTCGTGCTGACGATACCTTCCCCGAACCCCAAGGGTCTTCAAAGAAGCCCAAAAAGACTCACGTGGAGTCCTCAAAGACACTTTTCAGCCAAGTGACAAGCAGAGTGAAACTGGGCTTCACTTCGGTTGATCCAACCAAACCTCTTTCACCGGAGCAGTTGGCTACGGTGCACGACAGCATCCTTAAGGCTATGCTGCTGCCCTCCACATCGGGTGTCGGTCCAGGTTTCGAGGACTGCGTACCTCGAAATGAATGGCTGCTCCTTGTGAGCGAGGAAAGGGGAGCTGCTGAACATATCAGGTCCATCAGCTGCCTTGATATAAAACTGTTGGAGGAATCTGAGTTCCCGAAAGCTCACCTCATTCGAGGCTATTTCCCCAACAGCAATGAATTCCCACACGCCACCATTTTGGAGTACTTGGGTCTTCAAAATGTTCAATGCCACTCAACGATCCTATGGCGGGTGGTACGACACAGCCTTAACGGCAAAACGACGCACTTCGCGATGATGGTCGACGAGAAGTCGTATAAGACTCTGACGGAGTATAAAGGTAATGTTAAATACCGCTCTGGCAGGATTAAACTGATACTTAAAGAGCCTGCCCTGTCCCCTTCCCGTGGACTATCATGCGGATCATGTAAGTTAATATATGACCGTATGGGTGGTGCCCCTCGCACTGCTATTGTTGTAAATAACAATGTGAGACACTGTGAGGATTTAACGCCATTAAGGAAGAGGTTCTGGATCTTACCATAGTCAGCAACTCTATTGTGAGTTCGATTGTGAACTGTCGAGCGGCACGCGACAGTGGACTACCCTTCGACTTATGTTTCGGTTTAGTTTAATTTGTTGACTTCATACACATATTCATATGAACAGACTTTGAAATTATTCTCAACAGATGGCGGTCGGGCTTCGCGCTCGCCTGCCTCCCATGTTAGATGACACAAGCACTTAGAGTTATGCTCATACTTTCTTGAATAACTTATGTGTTTATGGTTCGATCCGATTGAAATTGCGACAATAAGTAAATATAACTATCAGCTTAGTACATATATGTTAAAGTTAGGAAGCTATATATTTTTTAGGACGCATACAAATCGAGTTTAAAAACTAAATTAGTGATTTGCGGGGGCGGTGGGCGTGGCATCCATTTGAAATAAACTTGATCTGCGCCGAGTATATAGAAACCTTCATTTCAAATTTGGTGTCTCTAGCGTTTATAATAGCTGAGATCTGTGTGTTCATCTGCTCAGACGGACATCCGGACAGACAGACGGACATGGCTCAATCGACTGGGCTAGTGATCCTCAGCAAGAATATATATACTTTATGGGGTCTCCCACGCCTTCTTCTGCTTGTTACATATATTTGCACAAAGTTAACATAGTATACCCTTTTTTGACCATTTTCAATGGTCCAAGGGTATAACAAAAACATTAGACGTGCTAAACGCGATACGAGGCGCAGCTTCTGTGGTAGCATTGAATCTCTGCCAGAGGCATCGAGAATCCACAAATTATTAGCTAAAGGGTCGTCTAATGGGATAGGGCTTCTTAAAAGAGCAGACTGCTCTTTCACTCATGATCGCAGGGAAGCAAGTCCACTTCCCAGGTTCGGCGTCGAACCCACATCTATCCAGTCACGATGACGCCACCATGCTACCGGACTCACATGGATCCAGTCTAACAGGAACCATCTTCGACCCTGAAAAGGTCAAATGGGCTGCAGATTCCTTCGCTCCCTTCAAAACCCCAGGGGGCGAACAAATCTTTCCAGCACTTCTACAAAACAGCCTGGATCACATTCTCGATCCGCTGGTCGGCCTTCTTAGAGTTAGTCTCACTTGGGGATACATATCCATCTCTTGGAGGAGAGTCAATATGGTTTTCATTCCCAAACAGGGGAATTGTCCCACTGACCATCCTAAGTCAGTTCGGCCGATCAGTCTTACCTCCTTTCTGCTTAAGACAGCGGAAAGGCTCGTAACCTGTACATTCGGTGCTCTCTGCATCCCACGCAGTTTGCGTATATAGCCAGAAGATCGACGAAGGTCGCTCTCTACAAGTAAGTGGGTAAAATCGAAAGAGCCTTCGTATCCAAGAACATTGCTCTGTGATCATTTCTTGATATAGAGGGTACCTTTGATACCGGCTACGGGTCTATTTCTGCTGAACTGGAGCGCAGAAATAGTGCCCGTCCCCTAATCCGATGTACGCTACTATTGTGTGGTGGCCACCTGTCCCACAGCAGTAATTTATTTATATATTTCATTTAATGTCGACTAATGGCAGTCGACTGAGAAAAGATTTAACAACAAAAAATAAAGAATTAAAACGTTTGCATTAATAATAATTTTTAAATGATGAATGTAATGAAATGTTAAAAAAAATTATTAATAATTTATTTTATTTAAATTTAAAAATTAAAATTTAAAATTTAAACTGGGATAATAAAAAGAAAAAGAAACCGATCCAACATTTGTTGCAAAGGGATTGGGGAAAACCCACTAAAACCCAATCAGATCGGTGGATTAGTGTTTGTTTACGTCGAAACGTAGCCGCCGAGAAGTAGGCAGCATTTCGGCGTAAACAGTGCGAGAAGTCACCAAGGGCTCTCGCACTCTTTTATCGAGACTATGTTAAGTTAGGCTTAAGCTATACTTTACCTATGTACATAAGAAAATGAAGTGAACGCCACGCGCCCCGAATTATCTCGTTTTATTCCGCATTTTTTCGCGTCGGCTTTCGATTTTCAGCATACACAGCCCCAACTCTACGATCCCCCCAAGAAGGAAGATCTTCTTGCCGCCACCACAAACATTGGTCCTTCGAGCCGGATAATGTCTATTTGGACCCCACGTCGCTGGATTTTCATCCCCTCGCTCCGCTCGAACCACGATAAGTACTAAATATTTACTTATTTTATGCGGCAGAGGACTGTGTGTAATTGTTCTTTGTGAAGAGAAAGATTTGTCTTCTTTCTCCTAACCTCGCAATTTGCGCCACCGGCATCTCTATATGTACATACATATGTTGCTACATTAGTAAGCACATACTTACTTACAGACGACTGCCTCCTCCGAAAGTTTTCCATACATATATATGTACGGAAATACGAATCACAAATTACACACAGTTTATCCGTCTAATTCGATTTACAAACCTCTGCCACATACATGTATGTGCCTTCTCCTACCATTTTCTAACGAACAAAGGTACATACACTTTCCATACTAACTTTAAATTTTATGTTTATATATGTGTAATATATATGCACATATTACATACTTACGTTGCCCATTAGTACATTGCCAAGGTCCGCACGTCAAGTGGCAATTGTACCTCCAAATCTAACACCAAAAAAAAGATAACACTTGCATTCCTTGTTTATTAAATTTATTTAACATGTACCAATATATTTTGACCGGCAGCAATATTTCGGCTGCACCGGCACAACACACACAAACACTTATATTAACACATATCTTCTTAATTTAAAATTCTTAAATTAAAACACATATTCGTATTTACAAACATTAAACTTATTGCTCAACTTAATTTAATACAAAGAAATATTTTATAATTTCTTTGTATTCATTTGTCAGTAGTGATCGCAGTTTGCCTTAGTGATCGCAGTTCGATCACAATCGACCGACCGCCACTTTTTCTATTCACTCAGTGTTATCGTTCCAGGGCTGCACTAGCTCAAATATTGAAAAATCACTTAGTGGGCAACCGTGACTTTAAAGTCAGTTATTTTTCCTTTATTGTCTCATTGTGCACTGTGTTGTGGTATTACAAAGCGCTGCAATATTGCAAAAAATTATCGAATAGATTTTCCTCCGTCTGAGAAAATGTATCCTAATAATAAATAATTATTTATTTATTTTCACAATATAATTTATTATTTGTAAATAAATTATACTGCGTCTTTTTCTCAGATCTTCACGCTGAGTATAATAATTCTCTCGATAATTATTATTACTCAATAAAATATATCGATATTTATAAAATAATATTTATATTATTTTTTTTGCAACGTTTTTCCAAAAAGTGTTGCCTTGTAATCTACCAACATATTCCACGCTCAACGAGATTCGATAAAGTTTCCGATCGATTTGATTAATATTCTTTTTTATTGTTAAAACAAGAACATTCTGTTATGCCAATTGACAGTAAAGCCACCAAGAAACACCTTGTTGTACCCAGGACTAAGCACAGACGCTCCAGCTCTCTTCCAAGTTCCCTTCTTGGTAGAACACCTTCTCCCGCCACATTGCGGAAAGCTTTAGCTCCGGCCACATCAAAGGTTAGTCAGGTGCCAAAAATTTCGGTGCACACTCCTCCAGTTCCTCGCTCAGTTGGTCATCAGATCTCACTGGCAATAAAAATGGCACTCCAAGAATTCATTAACGCTTCTGATAAGCTCACGCAGTTCGAAGCTAGGATTCTAAATTCTCCTACAGCCTCACTTCACACTCACAGAGTGCGTCTTGAGCAGCTTCGCTCCATATGGACTGCCGTAGAACTCAAGTATGAGCTCTGTTCCAACGCATTGTCTCAAACGGAGACGAATTCTGAGGACAAGATCGCCATATAAGCCTAACTTGCCTCTCATTTAAATCAGAGTATAGAGACCGCAACGGCTCCCTCTCCAGCACCTCCCGCAACCCAAGTAGCCTTCCAGCCACGAAGCTACAGGTCACACCCTTTCGATGCTGAAGTTTTCAGCGGTGACTACCTTAAATGGCCACCTTTCCGTGATCTCTTCACAGCGGTCTACATTTCCGATCCCGGCTTAAGTCAGATCGAGAAATTATTTCACTTTAATGCAAAGACCAGTGGCGAAGCGAAGGCAAAAACGAGGGTTTCTCTACTGCTTGGAAGAACTTGACGGACAGGTTCGAAAATAAGAGGCCAACTTAAAATCCTTTTCAACCTTTCGTCAGTTCCTCACGAGTCTGGAACCGCCGTCCAAGTCCTTCAAAGCACTATCCAAAGTTGCTTAACGGCTCTAGACCACTCCAAAATCAGCACAGACAACTGGGATTGCCTTCTTGTCTTCCTATGCTCGTCTAAACTCTTTGGGAGCAGTCAGTACAAAACAAGGCTGAAATTCCGTCGTGGAAGGAAATGTCAGATTTCCTTTCAGAGCGCTATCGCACATTGGAAGCGATAGAGGACGTACAACCTAGTACAAGCGCACAGACAAGTCCCAAACCTGCTCGAAAAGAGCCACCTACGAGGAAGGTCAACTCTTTTGAGACAAAGGTTGTAGGCAAACCACAAACCTGCAAACTTTGCTCAAAGGAAAACCATTCTATACGTCTGTGTCCGCGCTTTCTCCAAATGGCTGTTGATGAAAGGTCCAATTTCATCAAACAGCAGAAGTTGTGTCTGAACTGCTTTGCAAGAGGACATATCCATAAAGACTGCACGAGTCAACATAACTGTTTCACGTGCAAGGGTCGCCACAATACACTCCTGCATCGTGGCACCCCTCCTACTGCGCCCTCTTTAGCAGATTCTGCACCAACTCCCAATTCTAATATACATCATACAGCCCTCCTACCAAGCCGTGCACGTTCCAGTAGCTGGCTTAAATCAAGCCATCTCAGCCAATCCACAAAAGTTGTGCCACTTCCAGATTGGCTCCCCGATCATTCCCAGGTTACAGCTAAAAACTGAAGCCTTTGTTCTTTCCCAATTGGCAGGTTTGAAGGACGTGCCAAACCTCCAAATCGCTGATCCGCATTTCCACCAGAGCTCTCAGATAGACGTGCTCCTAGGAGCCGATATTCTTTCTTTCCACTATTTCCAAAGAGGGCAGATATGTCGTTACTCTCCCATTCAAAACTCCTGAAACCTTCGAATTAGGACATTCAAGGTCCATCGTACTCGCTCAGTTTCTCAAGAACGAATGTCGTTTAAAGAGGAACTTTCCTTTAAAAGAGCAGTACGACTCCATTATTCAGGAGTATTTAGATTTAGGCCATATGAGGCCAGTCTCTCCAAGTAACGACTACAACATTTTCTATCTCCCTCATCATGCTGTGTTCAAACCTGAGAGCACCACTAAGGAAATTTGCGTTGTTTTCAATGCCCCAAGTCCGTCCTCCAATGGGAACAACTTAAACTCCGATCTGACCGATTTCCTCGAACTAGACGAAACGAGCCTAGCAAAGACTCTAGGTATACGCTGGCAAGCGAATAAGGACGAGTTTCTCTTTGCCCCCTCCAAAGTTATATATATATATATAAGTTAGATATATATATCCAATTTATATATATTATATTCACATATCCACCTTAGATGGCACCACCGAAGGCACACACACCAGCGAAGCCAAAAGGAGTGAACTCCTTTAGATGCCGCGTCTGCAGAGGAGTCCACGCCCTTAAGAAGTGCCAGCAATTCCTGCGTCTGGCTGCGGAGAAGCGTCTTCGGGCAGTATTGATCAACAAATACTGCCCAAACTGCCTTGCCCATGAACACTCCAAGGGTCCATGTCGCAGTGGCGGCACTTGTCGCACATGCGGCGAGGGCCACCACACGCTTCTCCACCTTCCACTCACCTCTCAACCCGAGAAGCACACCGCTTCGCCATCCGATCCGCCTCTTCCATTTTCGGAGTCCCTGGCGACATCCCCTTCTGTGGCGATCAGCATGATGCCGACCGCCATAGTAAACCTGGACATTTACAGCAAAAATTTCCAGGTGCGCGTGCTGTTGGACGCGTGCAGTTCACATAGCCGCATGCCCACCTCATTGGCACAGGCCTTTGGCCTTTCCGCCGAAAACGGGTTTTGCCGCGCCTTGTTTAGGTCAAGGGCGTCGCCAGAGTTCTCCATCACAGTGACTCTGAAGATGGAAGATGGGCAGATCAGGACTCCGGCACAAAAGGTGAACAAGGAACTCTTTGGTTAAGGAGAATGTCGTACTTGATTAGTTTAAAAAAAAACGTGACACCTAACATGATACGAGTATTAGTAAGAGAAGATATTTTAATAAGAAGGAGTCTACTAGAATAAGGTGGTAAGTCTACACCTGGTACCCAGTTGAAACTACGCAAAGCGAAAAGTAAAAATTGCTTTTGAACAGACTCAATTCTATCTTGGTAAATCTGATATTGCGGCGACCACACGCAACAACCATATTCAAGAATTGGACGAACAAGAGAAGTGTAAAGTAGTTCTGTCGTATAAGGATCTCTAAATTCTTTGGCCCATCTTTTTATGAAACCAAGTACTCGAAATGCCTTATTGACAATTTGTGCAATGTGACGATCAAATAGAGAATAGCTAGATCGTTTACATCGGTTATTCTTGAAAGCGAGTTTAAATCAAATGTATAGTTGAAGACCTGATAGCTACCTATGTAAAATAACATAACGTTGCACTTCAAACAGTTAAGATGCAGCAGATTATGCCTGCACCAAGCAAAGAGCAAATCAAGATCTGTTTGGAGGAAGTTACGTGTAGGATCAATATACGTCAGACAGAGTTTCACGTCATCAGCATACATAAGGATATTAGAGTGAAGAAGTATTGAAGGAAGATCGTTGATAAAAAGGTTAAAAAGCAAAGATCCAAGATGGCTGCCCTGAGGAACACCAGAAGTTACTATGATTGGCTTTGATAGACAGTATTTGAAAAGAACTCGTTGAGACCTGTTAGTTAAATAATCAGATATCCACAAAATAAGCTTTTGTGGAAAACCGATTAAATTTAACTTATGAATCAAGAGATTTACGGAATCAAATGCTTTACTGAAGTAAGTATAGACGACATCGGTTTGCATTTTCTTCCGAAATCCTAAAGTAATGCTGGAAGAATATTCTAAAAGATTAGAAGCAGTAGATCTTGCCTTTACAAACCCATGTTGATAGGGCGAAATTATTGATTTACTCATAAAGGTTAACTGAGCCGTAAGATTTTTTTCAAAAATCTTAGATATTGCAGACAATTTGGATATACACCTATAGTTCTTCACATCATGGTTAGATCCACTTTTGTGAAGAGGAATGGAAAAAGAGTTTTTCCAAATATGTGGAAAATAACTGTAAGACAGTGACAAGTAAAGCAGCTTAAAAATTGGTTCTAAGTGTGAGTCAGGACAAATTCTTAGAACACATCCTGGAACTCCATCAGGACCAGGAGAAAAACAGGTTTAAAAGATTTCAGATCACTAAGTAAAGAAGTTTTGTTAATAGTAGGACAAAAAAGAGTGTTAAAATTATTAACAGGGTAAGGGTGAGGATGTATGGAAGAACTATACGGATTAGTTGAGTAGGTAGATTGAAAAAAGTCTGCAAGCAAATCGGCTGCGGCCTGATCAGTGGTTGCTTCATTTTCTCCGAAAAATAAAGAGGATGGGAATCTACTGGATCTACGTTTCAGATTGACGAAGTTATAAAACTGATTGGGGCCCTGAGCAAACTGCAAACGACAACGACTCAAATACTCGTTGTAACAATAAAGTTTGCTCTAACAGCAATATATCTTGAGAAGTCAAAAGGTTTACGAGTTAGTTTAAATTTAAATACCGAGACTTCAAAGTTTGTAACCTCATAAGTTCACGAGAGAACCAAGGTGGCCTGTTTGACGTTACTGGGAAAGCAAGAGGAACACATTGGTCCAAAAATTAATTCATGGAGGCATAAAAAAATGAGATACAAGTATTTAGGTCAGAAAATGAATAAAAAAATGACCAATTATGTTCTAAAATTAAATAATTAAGTTTTCCAAAATCGATCTTACGGAAACAACGTGATTTTACTTTACGAGGAACAGATGCAGTTTGCATTGGAGTAATGGAATAATGCATTGGAGCAATGGAATCAATCTTGAATCTGACTCCTCTGCACATCCAAGAAAAGAAGTCGCTGCTATGAGCCATTTTAGAATCAAGCTCCAATCTGGGCTGCTTGCTACCGAATCAGGGCATGCTAGACTAATCAAGGATATTCCTGGATCAGAGATCTGCACTATATCAGATTCTATGACCAAGGAACTCCTCTTTGGTGCAGAATTCAGAACCCTCATCCCGGACCGGACGGACTGGGATGCTGGCAATCCCATCAGTGGCCCTTACGGCACACACTGGTATACCGACGGGTCAAAGACGTTTCAAGGGGTTGGACCTGGGATATATGGCCCCAACTCCAGAACCTCGATTGCTATGAGAGATATCTTTATCTCCTTGTTGCCTACCTTAGTGGCCACCATTTGGTGAACCTTACGAAAATGCGTCTGTCCTCGGATGCAGAGTGCAGGCTCTGTAAAGAGGACGACGAAACCACCAAACAGATCTTGTGGGATTGTGCAGCCTTGGTATGGATTAGGTGGAAACATCTGCACGTGGAAATCTCAGTTTCCGAGCACATTGTCCGTTCCTCGACGAAAGACCTGTTATGCTTCATCAGGGAAGCAGAACAGCTTATGTCAAGATAGGGAGAGCATCATATGTACTGAAAAATATGAGCGAAAAATAAAGAAATAAAAAGGACGCGGTGGCTCGACAATTTGTTGTTGCTGCTGGCTTCTACGATTGCTTAACAACGAATACTTTTTTCCTTAGCGAGAGTGGGCCACAATCCGACCACACTCCCCGAATTCACCGTCGGCATTTGCCGATCGTCTAAGGCTTAAGAGAGCATTGTATAGAGAGCATGCTTAACTACATTTAAAATCCACAATTTTCTCTTACTTTATGCTAGCCTATGACTTCAATGTCAATTTCAAATTAATATACAATAATAATAATTTCATTCAAGTAATATAGATAATAACAATAATAATAAAACTAAACAAAACTATGCTGCTCTAACATTCCGGCCCCGTTGAAGAGCTCCGGTTTTCAATTATTGGGAGTAGAGCCAGCTTATGTATAGGGCGCTTAGTGACGCCTGTTGCGCTTTTCACCTCTGCCACTCGAACCTTGCCGTCCTCCCCTTGAATTGTGCGCGTTACGCGCCCGTTTATTCACTGCTGAAAGTGTGTGTTGTCGTCGTGAACCAGCACGACCGCCCTTTCCTCGAGATTGCCTTCGCCTTTTGGCCCATTGCGTTCGCTGCTGGAGGCTGAGCAGGTAGTCCTTGGACCACTTGCGCCAAAAGTGCAGTTAGAGCGCCGACAACTGCTGCCACAGTTTCAAATATCCGCGTCCTGGCTTCTTGCTGGTCTCGTCTGGAGCGGATCCTGTGGGCAGCGCCAACAAAGGCTGTCCGATAAGCAAGTAGCCTGGCGTCAGCATCTCTCCATCGCTGGGATCGCTGCTGTCGACGAGCAACGGCCTGGAATTGAGCAGCGCCCCGACGTCCACCAGATACGTGCTCAACTCGTCCTGCGTCAGATTGGCGTTGCTCGCTCCTCGCAGGAGCCTGTGCTTGGCAGACTTCACTGCGGCTTCCCACAGTCCTCCGAAGTGCGGGGCGCAGGGGGGAATGAACTTCCACTGCACTCCTCTCTCCGCTGCGAAGTCCATCAAACTCACCTCGTTGTTGTGAAACGCCGTCTGCAGCTCCCTCAGCACGTTGCTCGCTCCAACGAAATTCGTTGCGTTGTCGCTGAATATCGTCTCCGGTAATCCGCGTCTCCCGATAAACCTTTTTAATACGTTCAAAAAAGAACCAGTTGATAGATTGGTTACCGGATCTAAATGAACCGCCTTTGAGGCAAAACAAACAAAAACGGCAACATACATTTTTACAGGTGGTCTACCCCTGATTCTATAGCTAACATAGAACGGCCCACAGAAGTCTACTCCACATACTCGAAACGGCCGACCTTCTCGAAGACGATCAGCAGGCAAATTTTCCATTAGTTGCCACAACAATTTTGGTTTGTGTCGAAAACACTGTACGCAATTCCGAACAACTGCAGTGCACAAACTTCGAGCATTTACTACCCAAATTTGCTGCCTCAAAAGTCCAACTAGAACTTTTGGGCCAGCATGGTATTGCCTACGATGCAAATAACTGACAAATAGTTGAATAAATCCTGACTTCTTTGTCATTAAAAGCGGAAATTTAGCGTCATAAGAGAGGGGCCCGTGTAACAAACGTCGTCCTACTCGAATGAGTTCAAATTGTATTCCATTTTTGTCAAATATATCAATAAATGGATTCAGCGATTGCAACATTGGTGCTAGAATTACTGATTGTCTCAATAATTTCAATTCGCTTTTGAACGATGCGCTGTGTACTACGGCGATCAGATAAAGACATGAAATATTTCTTTCTGATGCCGACACCACGAGAGAGTCTGATTTGAGCTCTTTGTAACAGAATCGAAGCACATAAGCCATTATGCGAATCAACTTTGAAAAGTTGGAGTGACGATTAATTAGCTCAACAAAACAATTTGGCTCAGCTTCTGCAATGCTATTTTAACCAGGTGAAGCTGAGGCCATTGGTGTTCCTCCAGTTTCAAGAAACTTGGCCCATCGAACCATAACGAGCTAACAATCTCGTCTATGTCGGTTCCTCTCGATACTAAATCCGCCGGATTAGCATCTGTTGGAACGTGACGCCACACAATACCTTTCGACAACTCCTGAATTTCTGCAACTCTATTTGCCACAAATGTGCCCAATGTGCCAGAATCGCGTTGCAACCAATACAGCACAATCTGTGAATCCGACCAGAAATTCAAACTTTCTATATTAAATTTTGATAAGGTTGTCGCGATTTGGTGCCAGAGCTTGGCCAGCAAGAGCGCTGCACATAGCTCTAGTCGGGGTATTGTTTTTACGTTTAGTGGAGCTACCCTAGACTTTGCAGTGAGCAATGTAATGCCAACGTCTCGGTTGTTGCAAGTTCGAACGTATATGCAACAACCGTATGCATGACTGGATGCATCAGCAAAGCCATGTATTTGAACCCTTTGATACGTATTTAGACATACGTACCGGGGAATGCGGATTTTATGTAAATCGCGCAATGTCATGGTAAATTTATTCCATGTAGTGTGAAGACTCATTGGGATGGCTTCATCCCAGTCTATTTTCAGTCTCCACAACTCCTGCAACAACATTTTGGCCTTGGTAACAATCGGACACAGCAAACCAAGAGGGTCAAACAAACGAGAAGCTGCGGACAATATGTTGCGTTTCGTTGGCTTAGCCGAAGCAAAACTGTCCACATCGAGATGATATTTAAATATATCCTCTTGAGGTGCCCAGCGCATCCCAAGAGTTTTTACGGAACTCTGGTCATCAATTTTAAGAGTCACTTCGTCGCTAGCTTTTATTGTTTTTGAACGACAGATCACTACAGTTGGTTGCCCACTTGGCAAGTGGAAAACTTCCTGATTCCAATATTTTTTGAACTTCATTGCAAATAGTGTTAAGTTCTTTTATACTATCTGCTCCTGCCAACATATCATCAACATAAAAGCACTTTTTAATCACATCTGATCCAATAGGATGTGATTGTGCGTGCATGTTGGCCAGCTCAAACAAGCAGCGTATCGCCAGAAAAGGTGCAGAAGCTGTACCGTATGTGACTGTATTAAGTCGGTATGCCTGAATATTTTGTGAAGTATTTTCTCTCCACAGAATAAGTTGGAAATTTCTGTCTTTTTCAGAGACATTTATCTGCCTATACATTTTTGAAATGTCAGCAGTTACGGCATACTTATTCAACCGAAAATTAATCAGGATTGAATATAGCTCCCTCTGAATTGTCGGCCCCACCATCAGTGTTTCGTTAAGTGAAACAGCTGTTGACGTCTTACTAGAAGCGTCGAAAACTACACGAAGCTTGGTGGAGGAACTTTCAGGCCTAAGAACGCATTGATGAGGAATATAATAATGCTGTTCTAGAGGAGTTGACTTCAAAATGGACATGTGTCCCAAATCCAAATACTCTTTCATGAAGTCATGGTACATGTTTTTAAGAACTGCATCCTTTGATATTTTACGCTCAAGTTGCAAAAAACGCCTTTCAGCAGTTTGAAAGGACAGGCCAAGAACTTTTGGATCGGTCTTGAAAGGGAGATCCACTTGGAAGCGACCAGAAGATAACTGTTTTACAGTTTTCTCGAAGAACAGTTCACAAGCCTGTTGTTCAGCTGTTTGGCGAACAGCCTTCGACTCGAACGGACATTGGTCCAATTCCCAGAAACGGTTAACTAACGAGTCGAGAGAACAATTAGATTGGGCCAGTAAACACCCACTGAACTGGTGCATAGGTACTTGCTCAGTACATTTGCCTGCTACTATCCATCCTAGCAGCGTTTTTTGCATTGTAGGAAGTTCAGAACCTAATTTTATTTGCCCAACGCACAATAATTCGTAGAACAATTCTGCTCCCAAAAGAATGTCAAATTTAGCTGGCCTACAGAATTCTGCATCTGCAAGCTTTATATTTTTGGGAATTTTCCAATTTGAAATACCCATTGAATGTGCAGGCTGTGTTGTTGAAATGGATTTCAATACCCAACAGTCAGCAGAAAAGTTGTGAGAATTTATGCGAGACTCAATAGAAGCACATATCTATTGTTGCACCACTAACCATTGAGATAGCTAGGGAAGTTGGCTCCCGCTTGAGTCGTAGCATTTGAGCCATGCTTTCAGACATCAAATTTATTTGGGAACCACTATCGAGCAAGGCTCTGGCAGGATGCAACTGACCGAATCTATCCCGTACATTTACGACAGCTGTGGCAAGAACGACTTGCTCATTATTGAGCACATGTCCCAAATATGCCTCTGAAGCAGTCGCGTGAAGAGAAGGCGTCTCACCTTGAACAGGTGTACTATACCTGTGAAGCAAGGAATGGTGAGGCTTCGAACAAATTCTACATTTTGATGCCTTACACTTTGACACCGTATGCCCCACCACTAAACAATTAAGGCAGAGCTTTTGTGTTTTGACAAATTCAAAACGCTGCATAACTGAGATTGCAGCAAACGATGGACACGAATAAATATTGTGCGTTTCTGCCTTGCAAAAAACGCACACAGACGATGATGAACGTCCTCCATCAGCACAAGCAAAGGACGATTTGGACTGATGGGACTTCTTAGCGTCAACTCGCGACTTTGTTTTGAAGACAAATACTGATACCGTTTATTCAGGTGTCTAGCACAATCTTCCCAAGACGGCAGCGTATCATAGTCAAGCTGCTCTTCGAAACGAGATTTATTTTGGTAACATGGTCTACCTTTGCCATGACCATGTGAATTATCATTGCGTTAGCAATGTCTTTGTCGTTTCCTAACGACGACAACGAAGAATAAATAGCAGACACCGTATCTATGATCGATCTCAAAATCGATGCAGATGGTTTTGTCATGCTAGGTATGTTAAACAATTGTGAAACTATATCAAAGAATATAAGACATTTGTTGTCATACACTGCTTTGAGACTAGCGAGGGCCTTTGGGTAGTTACAATCCGTTAATTGATACGGCTTAACTACCCCCAAATGCTTCATCTGACAAACACGAGACTAGATGATTGAACTTTTCGACGTTTGACAAGGAATTGTCATTATCAACTAAACTTTCAAACAGGCACATAAAATTGTTGTACTCTGAATGTTTGCCACTAAATTTTGGCGCATTTTCGGCAACTGAGAACGCTGGCTTGAAACTACGGAGCAATTATGCTCAGGTCTAGGCTCTGACGTTGGCTTGGATGCATTTATATATAATGCCCTTGTGACGACACACAAATCCTCTAATGGACCTCTAGAATCATTAAGAGGGCTTAAATTATCTCTCTCAGCCTGTAAATCCATTGCCTTTCCTATGTATCCTTCTAAAAGCTCTAATCGGCACGCTATCTCTGTTTTATCAGTCGAGATGGTTTTTGCTTTAATTGCTGTTTGCATACGAGCAATATCAGCACTAACCCTGTCAAATGTTTGCAAGAATAGTGATAATTTTGCACTTGTCTTGCTGATTTGTGGCTTTTCAATCATTTTTTACTAATTTAAAAATATAGAATGTGTCACAAACTTTGTGAGCTACCCTCGCAACGACGCTGACTATGTAAGTCTAACTTGCTTAATACACACACACACGCAACCAATGCGTTGTGTGAGCAAACAAACGAAAATGATCCAAGCGATCCAAGATAAAGCAAGCTAAACTTTTACTGTAACTACGTTTGTAGGCAGTAATGTAAAATACGGGGTGCGGGGCCTGGAATGCAAATGAGAAAATATATACACACGCACTTTAAGTGGTATATATATCAAACGAAAAGAGAATCAAACAAACGTTTGCTGTAACTACGTTTGTTGACAGCAATAGAATATGCGGGGTGCGGGGTGACGATATGTAAGTGGCGCTAAATTCAGGCGCAAGCGAAACAACGAAATTATGTGAGCCCAGAGGAAGGTTCGAGGTGAACGAACACAACGACAAATATATGTGTGTATATGCAAACGCCAATATATACGTATGTAGTTATGTATTCACAGATGTTCCAAGTTAGCGGTCAATATGTAAATATGTATAATGTGCTAACCGAAGATCGAAAGGAGATAATTTGTATTTACACACACACTTAATTATTAAAATAATTAATATGGAAGCCACCAATTTTATATTTCAATGTAAGATAAAAATTGCCGTTTTTGTTTATTATTATTTGTTATAATGCGAATAACAAATTGTTAGTAAAAACTAAACTTCATATGTATGTATGTATGTTCGCTTTTATATGTGTGTGTCTATACATATGTATATGTACCTCCTAACAGTTTTGTTCTGCTCAATATTTGGCGGTCATTTATTTAAATAGGTTGGCGCGAATATTTAATATATATACATACATATGATTATATATATTTGTGTGCAATAAAATGAGTGTCAGAAATTGAGCTATGTAATATCTTAAAGAATTTAATGTCGACCAAAGCGACAGTACACAACACGCTATTTACGTGTACGATCAATTTTTGACACTGAATACCTGGAGACTGTCTAGCGAATCAATACACATGGAACGACGATTATTATCCATATGGTCCAGCGGCGACGATGAAGACGGCTGGGCAGCTTTTGGTCCAGTTGATAGGATGATGACTCCCACAAGAACAAGTGTCAATGTTTTTCTTTATTTTATTTTATTCACACCTGCACACGAAACGCGCGAAGCTATTGTTACGAACAGCACAAAATAAATTGTTACCGAAAACCAATTATTAACCACTATACCGAAGTCTCTGCTCGGGCGCCAATGAAAAATCTCTAAGGTTTTTTAGAGAGCGAAAAAAAGATAAATAAAAAGGATGCGGTGGCTCGATTAATATTTCACAAATTTGACAATTTATTGCTGCTGCTGGCTTCTACGATTGTTTAACAACGAGTACTTTTTTCCTTAGCGAGAGAGTGGGCCACAATCCGACCACACTCCTCGAATTCACCGTCGGCATTTGCCGTTCGTCAAAGGCTTAGTAGAGCATTATAAAGAGAGCATGCTTAACTACATTTAAAATCCACAATTTTCTCTTACTTTATGCTAGCCTATGACTTCAATGTCAATTTCAAATTAATATACAATAATAATAATTTCATTCAAATAATATAGATATGTCGGCGTCAGAGAGAGTAAGGGGAATAAATGTAACCACAGTTTTAGGTTTTTGTGCCTCCCTTACTCCTACTGACGGAAGTGCGGCTATACTCTCCACGTGAGGGCGGCTGGAAGCAGGCCCTAGGTACGGTCATGCATCTGCTAGGGGGCTGACTAATTGTAGTCGGGCGAAGATCGTAAATCTAAAAATCCACCCCAATCCAAGGCGGAACAGCATACGCTTATGGATGCATGGTTGGGGGGAGCCCGGTCTCTAGTATGCGGACTCTGGATACCTGTCGCCCTCCAGTTTTATTCAGACTTCCCAAGGCACGCGGGCTATGCCATGGGCGACCCTTCCTTTCCCGCCTACTCGTGGGTCCAAAATGGCGGATGTGTTTTCAGAAAAAGTCTGATGCGACTTTAAAAAGCATACCCAGAGCAGCTTTCACGGCCGACCCCAACACCAGCACTGCAGCCATTGGGTTGTTACCGCTAGGTTTCGACTCTAGTATTCCGGGGGACTCGGAAAGGCCCCTTGGAAACTGAGCGCAAGTGCTGCTTTTTCGTCCGACAACTGTTCAGGCATGCAGCAGAACGTCTAATGTCCTCTGGCTGAAGCTGACGGTGACCTGATCAAGCTTTGCTGACGACGCTTCCGTGGCCTCAGAGGTCTGGAAGCCCAAATCCAGCGCGACTGGACACGGGGACGCTTTTCATTAAAAATGAAGACCCCGCGAAGAAGCTCTTCAAGCTGCACTCGCAAAGGTTCGAGCAGAGCAGAAGCTCGGGCTATCACTTCGCCCCCGTGGAAACCAAGGCTAAGGGACCCGCTTTCACCGAAGCCAGTTAAAGGCCCACGTGGAGTTCACAAAGCCACTCTTCAGCCAAGTGGCAAGCAGAGTGAAACTGGGCTCACTTCGGCTTCCCACTAAACCCCCTTTCACCGGAGCAGTTGGCCGGTGCAGACAGCATCCTGAAGGCAATGCTGCTGCCCTCCACATCGAGGCCTGCATACCTCGAAATGAATAGCTGCTCCTTGAGTGCGAGGATAGCATCACCGCTGAGTGGGTCAGGGGAGCTGTTGAACATATCAGGTCCATCAGCTGCCTTGATGTCAAACTGTTGGAGGAATCTGAGTTCCCAAGAGCTCACCTCATTAGAGGTTACTTCCCCAACAGCGCTGAACTCCCTCCCGCCTCAATTTTGAAACAGTTGAATCACCAAAATTATGAACGCTTCTCAACGAAGCTGTGGCGGGTGGTTCAACACAGCCTTAACGGCAAAGCGACGCACCTCGCCATGATGGTCGACGAGCAGTCGTATAAGGCCCTGACGGATCTTAAGGGTAACGTTAAATACCGTTTCAACCGGATGAAACTTATCCTTAAAAATTCCACCGTCAGGGTCTCTCCCACTCCTGCCCTGTCCCTTCCCCATCTCCAACCATTCCCCCTCCTGTCAGCGCTCCTCCGGCAGCGGCAACGGGGGTCCCTTTCGGCGTGACAGCATTGGCTGCCGCTCCGTTGGCGTCTACCAGTGCCGCAGCCGCAGTGGCACCGATAGCCGAAATCCCCAAACCCCCAGTCATTGTGGTGACTGCCCCCAAGCCCACTACGGGCCGCGCGAGGCCGGTGGTTGGCAACAGGCGCCCTTGTCCCGTCAAGGCCCATCACCAGCGCAGTGCGGAACCCACCCACAAGGGTACCTCCGGCGACCGGGGCCCTCCCCCGAGCAACCTCCCCGTCAGTTCCTCCAGACTGCCGAAGGGCATCCGAGGTAAACGACTGGCTCGGGGAACCTGCACCACGCCAGAGGAGCGTCCGCTACCCTGCAGGGGCCTTCTGGTGAAGAGTGGACTCAACCCTGGCCCTCGTCCAAGAGCCATGGGTGATCGGTGGCCATCCGACAAGATGACGCCAATATTTCAAACGGTGATGAAATTCAAATTGGGCCGCCGAATCCTTACGACGACAATCTGCGGGTCTTCGAGCTGTTTCTACTGGCAAGGTAGTACTGTTAGAATTAACTTGGTCAGTTCAGTGCTGCAGGGTCTTCGAGCTGTTTCTACTGGAAAAGGTGAAATTGTTGAACTAACTGGTCAAGTTCTTAATTGGAAATGCAAGTTGCAAATGTGGCTAGTGCACATAATTTGACCAAAAATGCAATGTCGTTGCTGTGCATGGCAAACTCAAAGGTGCCGCCCCGTTCGGCTCCCCGCACTCAGGCCCCGACGCATTATTCAAACCTTTGAGGAGTTGTTTGCAGCAATTAAAACTGTCATTCGATGGGAAAGTAACTAAAGGGAACTAAGGAGAACTACGACGCATTTTGAACGGAGTAACCGGAAGCCGAGAGAGTTTTATAACTTACTATGACAGTAAGGTTGGATTGACGCGAGACGTTAACATTTAGTTAACAAGAGGAGTTGGTGGATGGAATTATCGAAGGGATTCCAGTCGACAATCTTCGCATGCATGCAAATTGCAGTGTTTTGAGAGTGCTGAAAAAGTTTTCCGGGTGTTTGCTGGGATGGAACTACCTATACAACAACGGATTGATACTTAACGTGTTGATAAACCGGAGGCAGCGCGGAGCAGTG
This sequence comes from Zaprionus vittiger, assembly GCA_018904025.1. Taxonomy (NCBI): domain Eukaryota; kingdom Metazoa; phylum Arthropoda; class Insecta; order Diptera; family Drosophilidae; genus Zaprionus; species Zaprionus vittiger. The sequence continues at coordinate 134,692 of JAEIFQ010000905.1, forward strand.
CAGTGAAGGAGTTGCGTTGGTATAATTGCAATATAAAAGGACACTGGAAAAAAAAACTGCAAGCTACCAATTCGAGAAAAGGGAACATGCTATGGATGTGGATCTGCAGAGCATCTGGTAGCTCAATGCCCCAAGAGGAAATCGGAGGGTGGAAAATAATTACGTAAGACCAGTTGAAATTTATTTTAGCAAAGGTATTAATAAGTCAATTATTACAGAAGCCCTCATAGATTCGGGAAGTTCAGCATCATTTATTAAGATAAGTTTAGTCCCTGATGGAGTGGATCTGAAAGAAAGTTATAACACATATTTTGGTCTAAATGAAGACCAGCTAATAACGTTTGGAAAAACACAATGTTATGTAAAGAAACAAGAAGTGAAAATATATTTTGATTTGATAATTGTTTCCGACGAATCTATGAGGTGTGGAGTGGTTCTGGGTAGAGACTTTGTGAAAAAATTTGATCTAACCAGTAAGAAAAGCAACAGTCGCGCAGCACGCGACAGTGGGATACAATTAGATTGGGCCAGTAAACACCCACTGAACTGGTGCATAGGTACTTGCTCAGTACATTTGCCTGCTACTATCCATCCTAGCAGCGCTTTTTGCATTGTAGGAAGTTCAGAACCTAATTTTATTTGCCCAACGCACAATAATTCGTAGAACAATTCTACTCCCAAAATAATGTCAACTTTAGCAGGCCTATAGAATTCTGGATCTGCAAGCTTTATATTTTTGGGAATTTTCCAATTTGAAATACCCATTGAATGTGCAGGCTGTGTTATTGAAATAGATTTCAATATCCAACAGTCAGCAGAAAAGTTGTGAGAATTTATGCGCGACTCAATAGAAGCACATATCTTATTTTTGCTATCTATTGTTGCACCACCAACCATTGAGATAGCTAGGGAAGTAGGCTCCCGCTTGAGTCGTAGCATTTGAGCCATGCTTTCAGACATCAAATTTATTTGGGAACCACTATCGAGCAAGGCTCTGGCAGGATGCAACTGACCGAATCTATCCCGTACATTTACGACAGCTGTGGCAAGAACGACTTGCTCATTATTGAGCACATGTCCCAAATATGCCTCTGAAGCAGTCGCGTGAAGAGAAGGCGTCAGGTGTACAGGTGTACTATACCTGTGAAGCAAGGAATAGTGAGGCTTTGAACAAATTCTACATTTTGATGCCTTACACTTTGACACCGTATGCCCCACCACTAAACAATGAAGGCAGAGCTTTTGTGTTTTGACAAATTCAAAACGCTGCATAGCTGAGATTGCAGCAAACGATGGACACGAATAAATATTGTGCGTTTCTGCCTTGCAAAAAACGCACACAGACGATGATGAACGTCCTCCATCTGCACAAGCAAAGCAACTCGCGACTTTGTTTTGTCCCGCGTTGCCGCAATGTCTTTGTCGTTTCCTAACGACGACAACGAAGAATAAATAGCAGACACCGTATCTATGATCGATCTCAAAATCGATGCAGATTGTGAAACTATATCAAAGAATATAAGACATTTGTTGTCATACACTGCTTTGAGACTAGCGAGGGCCTTTGGGTAGTTACAATCCGTTAATTGATACGGCTTAACTACCCCCAAATGCTTCATCTGACAAACACGAGACTAGATGATTGAACTTTTCGACGTTTGACAAGGAATTGTCATTATCAACTAAACTTTCAAACAGGCACATAAAATTGTTGTACTCTGAATGTTTGCCACTAAATTTTGGCGCATTTTCGGCAACTGAGAACGCTGGCTTGAAACTACGGAGCAATTATGCTCAGGTCTAGGCTCTGACGTTGGCTTGGATGCATTTATATATAATGCCCTTGTGACGACACACAAATCCTCTAATGGACCTCTAGAATCATTAAGAGGGCTTAATTTATCTCTCTCAGCCTGTAAATCCATTGCCTTTCCTATGTATCCTTCTAAAAGCTCTAATCGGCACGCTATCTCTGTTTTATCAGTCGAGATGGTTTTTGCTTTAATTGCTGTTTGCATACGAGCAATATCAGCACTAACCCTGTCAAATCTTTGCAAGCATAGTGATTATTTTGCACTTGTCCTGCTGATTTGTGGCTTTTCAATCATTTTTTCGGACTCAGACATGTTTAATAAAAAGGCTTACTAAGTTAACAAAATAGAATGTGTCACAAACTTTGTGAGCTACCCTCGCAACGACTCTGACTATGTAAGTCTAACTTGCTTAATACACACACACACGCAATCAATGAGTTGTGTGAGCAAACAAACGAAAATGATCCAAGCGATCCAAGATAAAGCAAGCTAAACTTTTACTGTAACTACGTTTGTAGCCAGCAATGTAAAATGCGGGGTGCGGGGCGTGTAATGCAAATGAGGAAATATATACACACGCACTTTAAGTGGTATATATATAAAACAAACAAGAGAAAAAACAAGCGAAAAGAGAATCAAACAAACGTTTGCTGTAACTACGTTTGTTGACAGCAATAGAATATAAGGGGTGCGGGGTGACGATATGTAAGTGGCGCTAAATTCAGGCGCAAGCGAAACAACGAAATTATGTGAGCCCAGAAGAAAGTTCGAGATGAACGAACGCAACGACAAATGTATGTGTGTATATGCAAACGCCAATATATACGTATGTAGTTATGTATTCACAGATGTTCCAAGTTAGCGGTCAATATGTAAATATGTATAATGTGCTAACCGAAGATCGAAAGGAGATAATTATTTACACACACACTTAATTATTAAAATAATTAATATGTAAGCCACCAATTTTATATTTCAATGTAAGATAAAAATTGGCGTTTTTGTTTATTATTATTTGTTATAATGCGAATAACAAATTGTTAGTAAAAACTAAACTTCCTATGTATGTATGTATGTTCGCTTTTATATGTGTATGTCTATACATATGTATATGTACCTCCTAACAGTTTTGTTCTGCTCAATATTTGGCGGTCATTTATTTAAATAGGTTGGCGCGAATATTTAATATATATACATACATATGATTATATATATTTGTGTGCAATAAAATGAGTGTCAGAAATTGAGCTATGTAATATCTTAAAGAATTTAATGTCGACCAAAGCGACAGTACACAACACGCTATTTACGTGTACGATCAATTTTTGACACTGAATACCTGGAGACTGTCTAGCGAATCAATACACATGGAACGACGATTATTATCCATATGGTCCAGCGGCGACGATGAAGACGGCTGGGCAGCTTTTGGTCCAGTTGATAGGATGATGACTCCCACAAGAACAAGTGTCAATGTTTTTCTTTATTTTATTTTATTCACACCTGCACACGAAACGCGCGAAGCTATTGTTACGAACAGCACCAAATAAATTGTTACCGAAAACCAATTATTAACCACTACACCGAAGTCCTTGCTCGGGCGCCAATGAAAAATCTCTAAGGTTTTTTAGAGAGCGAAAAAAAGATAAATAAAAAGGACGCGGTGGCTCGATTAATATTTCACAAATTTGACAATTTATTGCTGCTGCTGGCTTCTACGATTGTTTAACAACGAATACTTTTTTCCTTAGCGAGAGTGGGCCACAATCCGACCACACTCCCCGAATTCACCGTCGGCGTTTGCCGATCGTCAAAGGCTTAGCAGAGCATTATAAAGAGAGCATGCTTAACTACATTTAAAATCCACAATTTTCTCTTACTTTATGCTAGCCTATGACTTCAATGTCAATTTCAAATTAATATACAATAATAATAATTTCATTCAAATAATATAGATAAATGGCCGTCAACCGTCAGAGACAGTAAGGGGAATAAATGTAACCACAGTTTTGACAGTTTTTTGAGGTACGTGCCTCCCTTACTCCTACTGACGGAAGTGCGGCTATACTCTCCACGTGAGGGCGGCTGGAAGCAGGCCCCTAGTACGGTCATGTCTCTGCTAGGGGTGCTGACTAATTGTAGTCGGGCGAAGATCGTAAATCTATAAATCACCCCAATCCAAGGCGGAACAGCATACGCTTATGGATGCATGGTTGGGGGGTAGCCCGGTCTCTAGTATGCGGACTCTGGATACCTGTCGCCCTCCAGTTTTATTCAGACTTCCCAAGGCACGCGGGCTATGCCGTGGGCGACCTTCCTTTCCCGCGTACTCGTGGGTCCAAAATTTATGGATATTTTTAAAATTGAAAAGTCTGATGCGACTTTAAAAGCATCAACCCAGGGCGAAGCTTTCACGGCCGACCCCAACACCAGCACTGCAGCCATTGGGCTGCCGGCTTCCACCCCCAATACTACGGGTTTCGACTCTAGTATTCTGGGGGACTCGGAAAGGCCACGAACTCCCTTGGATACTGAGTTCGCAAGTGCTGCATTTTCGTCCAAGAACGGTTCAGGCATGCAGCAGAACGTTTAGGTGATGTCCTCTGACGCTGAAGCTGACGGTGACCTGATCAGCTTTGCTGACGACGCTTCCGTGGCCTCTCAGAGGTCAGGCCTCACGGAAGCAGGCTCCCAAATCCAGACGCTGCGACTGGACTCGGGGAACGCTTTCATTAAAATGAAGACCCGCGAGAAGAAGCTCTTCAAAGCTGCACTCGCAAAAGGTTCGAGCAGAGCAGAGGCTCTTGGTATCGCCACCTCGCCCCCCGTGGAAACCAAGGCTAAGCGGACGCGTGCTCACGATACTGTCCCCGAACCCAAGGGTCTTCAAAGAAGCCCAAAAAGACTCACGTGGAGTTCACAAAGCCACTCTTCAGCCAAGTGGCAAGCAGAGTGAAACTGGGCTTCACTTCGGCTGATCCCACTAAACCCCTTTCACCGGAGCAGTTGGCTACGGTGCAAGACAGCATCCTGAAGGCAATGCTGCTGCCCTCCACATCGGTTGCCGGTCCAGGTTTCGAGGCCTGCATACCTCGAAATGAATGGCTGCTCCTTGAGTGCGAGGATAGCATCACCGCTGAGTGGGTCAGGGGAGCTGTTGAACATATCAGGTCCATCAGCTGCCTTGATGTCAAACTGTTGGAGGAATCTGAGTTCCCAAGAGCTCACCTCATTAGAGGTTACTTCCCCAACAGCGCTGAACTCCCTCCCGCCTCAATTTTGAAACAGTTGAATCACCAAAATTATGAACGCTTCTCAACGAAGCTGTGGCGGGTGGTTCAACACAGCCTTAACGGCAAAGCGACGCACCTCGCCATGATGGTCGACGAGCAGTCGTATAAGGCCCTGACGGATCTTAAGGGTAACGTTAAATACCGTTTCAACCGGATAAAACTTATCCTTAAAAATTCCGCCGTCAGGGTCTCTCCCACTCCTGCCCTGTCCCCTTCCCCATCTCCAACCATACTCCCTCCTATCAGCGCTCCTCCGGCGGCGGCAACGGTGGCCTCCACCGTCGTGACAGCAGTGGCTGACGCTCCGGTGGCGTCTACTAGTGCCGCAGCCGCAGTCGCGCTGAAAACCGAAATCCCCAAACCCTTGGTCATTGTGGTGACTGCCCCCAAGCCCACAACGGGCCGTACGAGGCCGGTGATTGGCAACGGGCGCCCCCCTGTCCCGTCAAGACCCACCACCAGCTCAGTGCGGAAACCACCCGCAAGGGTACCTGCGTTGACCTCCCCCGAGCAGTTCCTCCAGACTGCCGAAGGGCATCCGAGGTAATGACTCTCGGGGGGGCAAGGCAGGTGGCTTTGTCACCAAAGCCCTTAAGGTGGATGCCGAGCGCCATTAAGGTGCTCCAGGCGAACCTGCACCACGCCAGAGGAGCGTCCGCCACCCTGTGCAGGGTCGTCTGCGAAGATGCAATCAACCTGGCTCTCGTCCAAGAGCCATGGGTGATCGGTGGCCAGATTCCGACAAGATGACGCTAATATTTCAAACGGTGATGAAATTCAAATTGGTGCTGAATCTGATGACAACGCTGCAGGGTCTTCGAGCATGTTTCTACTGGCAAAGGTAGTACTGTTAGAATTAACTGGTCAAAGTTCAGTGCTTAATTGGATAATGCAGTTGCAAAATGTGGCTAGTGCACATAATTTGACCAAAATGCAATGTCGCTTGCTGTGCATGGCAAAACTCAAAGGTGTTGCACTTCAATGGCTTCATGCTGACCCAGCACGCATTATTCAAACTTTTGAGGAGTTGTTGCAGCAATTAAAACTGGCATTCGATGGGAAAGTAACTAAAGGAGAATTACGACGCAATTTTGAACGGAGTAACTGGAAGTTTGGAGAGAGTTTTATAACTTACTATGACAGTAAGGTTGGATTGACGCGAGACGTTAACATTTATGAAGAGGAGTTGGTGGATGGAATTATCGAAGGGATTCCAGTCGACAATCTTCGCATGCATGCAAAATTGCAGTGTTTTGAGAGTGCTGAAAAAGTTTTCCGGGTGTTTGCTGGGATGGAACTACCTATACAACAACGGATTGATACTTAACGTGTTGATAAATCGGAGGCAGCGCGGAGCAGTGCAGTGAAGGAGTTGCGTTGGTATAATTGCAATATAAAAGGACACTGGAAAAAAAACTGCAAGCTACCAATTCGAGAAAAGGGAACATGCTATGGATGTGGATCTGCAGAGCATCTGGTAGCTCAATGCCCCAAGAGGAAATCGGAGGGTGAAAATAATTACGTAAGACCAGTTGAAATTTATTTTAGCAAAGGTATTAATAAGTCAATTATTACAGAAGCCCTCATAGATTCGGGAAGTTCAGCATCATTTATTAAGATAAGTTTAGTCCCTGATGGAGTGGATCTGCAAGAAAGTTATAACACATATTTTGGTCTAAATGAAGACCAGCTAATAACGTTTGGAAAAACTCAATGTTATGTAAAGAAACAAGAAGTGAAAATATATTTTGATTTGATAATTGTTTCCGACGAATCTATGAGGTGTGGAGTGGTTCTGGGTAGAGACTTTGTGAAAAAATTTGATCTAACCAGTAAGAAAAGCAACAGTCGCGCAGCACGCGACAGTGGGATACCCTTCGACCTATGTTCCTATCTATGTATGTAGACATATACATATGCACATACTTTGAAATTATTCTCGACAGATGGAGCTCGCGCTTCGCGCCCGCCCGCCTCCCTTGTTAGCTGACACAAGCACTTGGTTTTATGATCATACTCGTACTTTCTTAAATAACTTCCGTGTTTATTGACCGATCGTATTGAGAATACGTAGATATTTCTTTCAGTTTATTATATGCTAAAGTCAGAAAGTTGTATCTTTTATACAGCGCTTATAAATTAAGTTCAAAAATTAAATTATTAATTTGCGGGGGCGGTGGGCGTGGCATCCAACATTTGAAATAAACTTGATCTGCGCCGGCTACACAGAAATGTTCATGCCAAATTTGGTAACTCTAGCTCTTATAATAGCTGAGATCTGTGTGTTCATCTGGTCATCCGGACAGACAGACAGACATGGCTCAATCGACTCGGCTAGTGATCCTGAGCAAGAATATATAATTAAGTATTTAGGTGTTCATTTAAATAAAAAAATATAATTTTTATTTATAATTTTTATTTGATAGATTTATTTGTTGTTTAATACACCAGAGTCACTCATAAACTAACTGACAGAATTATTATTATGGACCAGGAAACCTTAAAGTTCTACAGAGCTTTACATCTTTGTTTATCAGTAACTTAAGCTTCTTATCGTTTGACGGTTGGTGTCTTTAGAGAAATTCTGTTGTAAGGCTTTTGAAGAGTGAAGCTTTTCAAAAGATCGGTTTAAGTTTTTCATATGGAGAATGAACTGAGGCTTTTGAAGAGTGAAGCTTTTCAAAAGATCGGTTTAAGTTTTCATATAGAGAATGAATATGTCACTCCCCCCACCTTTTAGATTTTGGTTTGTCCTCAAGCCTTTACTTCTGGATATAATTGTGGAACTGGACTTTCAATGTTTACTATTTCAGTATTCTTTTCTTTAACTGTTTCAATATTTTTGTCAACTGATTTGTTTGCTTTTGGTCTTAGATAGGTTATTATAATATTATGAGGTGCTGTTTTACATTTCATGTATAGGTAAAATATGGATATTACAGCTAATACAAACATGAGGATTATTAATATATTTTTTATAGATTGTATAATTCTTATTATTCAGTATAATCATTTCTTTTATATCAATATGCGATATAGGTTCAACTTTGTCACGTTATGCTCGGTGAATATCAGATTTGTATATTGATGCATATTATTTGATCTTGAGAATTCTTTTAACTCTGCTGTACAATTAAATATTTTTATAATTTTGTTATTTTCAATAAAGATTTCTTGATTGTTACAATTTTGGTTAAGTTTTTCTCGGGTTGTGTTCCATGTAATTAGTATGTTAGGCTTAATGTTTTGGACCAAAAATGGTTTGCGGAATTTTTGAAGGGAACGTTTGGGTTTTCCGTGTTTGATTATACTAGCAATACAATGGTCTTTAATAATATTTTTGTGTGGGGTTTTTTTTTATTTTTTTTTGGTGGGCCCCCATTTTTTTTTTTTTTTTTAAGAAAAAGTTAATTGTAGTTTAAAGTAATTTGTTAGTGTTAAGTAATTGAAGTAGAAGACAATGAAGTCGTGTTATTAAGAGCGCCAAGAAGGCATTTAGTTTAAGCAGGCTCTCTTTATTTGAGCTTGAGCGATCGGCAATTGCCGACGGCAAATTCGAGAGTGCGTGGCCAAGCTGTGGTCACCGCTCGAGCTAGTATGAATTTCGTCTTCGTTTGTCAAGCAACTTAGCGTGCCATCAGCAACAATAAATGAATTGTTAATCGAACTCACCGCGTCTCAACTTTATTTTGTATTTGTATTATCTCGTTTCGCTAAAAACGCTTAGCGAATTTTTCATTGGCGCCCGAGCAGGGACTTCGGTGTTTTTATAAACAATTTAAATTTTGTAGAAATTATTGTTTGCTTGTTGGCCGTTGCTTGCGCGTTCGTGTGTGGGTGAAAAATAAATAAATAAAGACAAAGTTTGTCACTTTGTGGTACGCTGTCAAGCCGGATTTGTTTGTCGTCGCTGGACCAAATGGAAAAATCTCGTTCCATGTCTATTGATTCCCTAGACAGTCTCCAGGTATTTCGTGTCAAAAATTGAGCTGAAAGTTTATTGTGTGCTGTCGCTCTGTTCGACATAATATTAAAAACAAATTTTTGAACAGCTCAATTCTTGGCACTTTGCATGCAAAGTATTCTTGTATATAAGTAAGTGTATGTATGTACATTATTAACTGCTTGTAATACATAAATCGCCTAACAAGCCGCCAAAATATTCTGCGAACAGCAGACAACTGTTCAAAGTTACACATATGTACATAGAATAACACAAACATACATACATATATTTTTTTCGTTGTTATATACATACATATATACTAACAAGTAATATTCAACTGCATGATTTTTGATATAAAACATAAACAAAGCAAACAAAACGGCAATATTTATTTACATTTTATTTAAACATAAAATTGGTGGTCAAAAGTGTTTAAATTGTGTGTGTTTTTGTGCAACGCAAATTGTCGCGGTCTTTACATATTTACATACAATCGCGAATTTCGAACATATGTTAATACATAAAGTTAGACGCACATACATATTTGCGTTTGCACATACACACCTACATACATATTCTCTTTGCTTGCTTGCGCTCTCAATTTTTCGTTGTTCGTTTTCGATCTCGCTTGCATTCGGCGTCGCTTGCATTTGCCGCCGCTTGCATTTTGTTACCCCGCACCCCGCATATTTTACAGCTGTCTACAAACGTAGTGTCAGCGAACTTTGATTTTATACTCTTCTCGCTTGTTTCGTTTGTTTGATATACATACCACTTAGAGTGCGTGTGTATATATTCTTTCGTTAGATTTGCTTACCCCGCACCCCGCATTTTACATTGCTGCCTACAAACGTAGTTACAGTAAACGTTAGCTTGCCTTACTTTGGATCGCTTGGATCACTTTCGTTGTTTGCTCACACAACGCATAGGTTGCGTGTGTGTGTGTATTAGGCAAGCTAGATTTACATAGTCGGCGTCGTTGCGAGGGTAGCTCACAAAGTTGTGAGATTGTTTTCATTGTTAAGTAATTAATACATTCTTTTAAAGCAACATGAGTGAGTCTGAAAAGACTGGTGAAAAGCCACAAGTCAGCAAAACGGCTGCAAAATTATCGCTATGTTTGCAAAGATTTGATAGGGTTAGCGCTGACATCTCCCGTATGCAAACAGCAATTAAATCAAAGACCATTTCGTCTGATAAAACAGAGTTAGCTTGCCGTTTAGAACTTTTAGACGGTTACATTGAAAAGGCGATGAATTTACAGGCTGAGTTAGATAATTTAAACCCTCAGAATGACTCTAGAGGGCCATTAGAAGATTTGTGCGTCATCACAAAGGCGTTATATATAAATGCATCAAAGGCAACGCCAGAGCCAATAATTGAGCACAATTGCTCCATAGTTTCGAGCCAGCGATCCCAACTGCCGAAAATGCGTTTGCCCAGATTTAGTGGCAAACATTCGGAATACAAAAATTTTATCTGCCTGTTTGAAAGTTTGGTCGACAATGACAATTCCTTGTCAAACGTCGAAAAGTTCAACCATTTAGTTTCGTGTTTGTCCGATGAAGCATTGGGGGTAGTTAAGCCATATCAATTAACGGATTGTAACTATCCAAAGGCCCTCGCTAGTCTCAAGGCAGTATATGACAACAAATGTCTTATATTCTTTGATACTGTTTCGCAATTGTTTGACATACCTAGCATGACAAAACCATCTGCATCGAGTTTGAGATCGATTATAGACACGGTGTCTGCTATTTATGCTTCGTTGTCGTCGTTAGGAAACGACAGAGACATTGCTAATGCAATGATAATTCACATGGTCATGGCAAAGGTAGACCATGGTACCAAATCTCGTTTTGAAGAGCAGCTTGACTATGATATGCTGCCATCCTGGGAAGATTGTGCTAGACAACTGAATAAAAGATATCAGTATTTGTCAACAGAGGAGTCAACTCGTGACAAAACAAAGTCGCGAATTGACGCCAAGAAGCCCCATCAGGGTAAGTCGTCCTTTGCTATTTCTGATGGAGGGCGTCCATCAACGTCTGTATGTGTTTTTGCAAGTCTGAAACGCACAATATCTCTTCGTGTCCGTCGTTTTCTGCAATTTCAGTTATGCAGCGTTTTGAATATGTCAAAGCACAAAGGTTGTGCCTAAATTGTTTGGTTGTTGGGCATACAGTCTCTAAGTGTAAGGCGCCAAAGTGTAGAGTTTGTTCAAGGCCTCACCATTCCTTGCTTCACAGGTATACTACTCCTGATCAAGGTGAGGTATCTACACATCAAGCAACTGTGGCAGACGTGCATTTGGGCCATGTGTCAAATAATGCACAAATTGTTCTCGCCACTGCTGTTGTTAATGTTAAAGACAGATTTGGTCAGTTGCATTCTGCACGAGCCTTGCTTGACAGTGGTTCCCAAATCAATTTGATATCAGAGAGTATGGCCCAGATGTTACGGCTCAAGCGGGAGCCAACATCTTTAGCTATTTCGATGGTTGGAGGTGCAACAATAGATAGCAAAAACAAGATATGTGCTTCTATTCAGTCGCGCATAAATTCCCACAATTTTTCGGCTGACTGTTGGGTGTTGAAATCCATTTCAACAACACAGCCAGGACAGTCCATGAGTATTTCAAATTGGAAAATACCCAAAAACATAAAGCTGGCAGATCCAGATTTTTATAGGCCAGCTAAGGTGGACATTCTGTTGGGAGCAGAAGTATTTTATGAATTGTTGTGCGTTGGGCAAATAAAACTCGGTTCCGAACTTCCAACAATGCAAAAAACGCTGCTAGGATGGATAGTAGCAGGCAAATATACTGGACAAGTGCCCAGGCATCAGTTCAGTGGGTGTTTAGTAGCCCAAACTAATTGTTCTCTCGACTCGTTAGTTAACCGTTTCTGGGAATTGGATCAATGTCCGTTCGAGTCGAAGGCTGGTCGCCAAACAGCTGAACAGCAAGCTTGTGAACTGTTCTTCAAGAAAACTGTAAAGTTATCTTCTGGTCGTTTCCAAGTGGATCTCCCTTTCAAGACCGATCCTAAAGTTCTTGGCTTGTCCTTTCAAACTGCTGAAAGGCGTTTTTTGCAACTTGAGCGTAAATTATCGAAGGATGCAGTTCTTAAAAGCATGTACCATGACTTCATGAAAGAATATTTGGATTTGGGACATATGTCCATTCTGAAGTCAACTCCTCTAGGACAGCATTATTATATTCCTCATCAATGCGTTCTTAGGCCTGAAAGTTCCTCCACCAAGCTTCGTGTAGTTTTCGACGCTTCTAGTAAGACGTCAACAGCTGTTTCTCTAAACGAAACACTGATGGTGGGGCCGACAATTCAGAGGGAGCTATATTCAACCCTGATTAACTTCCGGTTGAATAAGTATGCCATAACTGCTGACATTTCAAAAATGTACAGGCAGATTAATATTTCTGAAAAAGACAGAAATTTCCAACTAATTTTGTGGAGAGAAAATACTTCACAAAATATTCAAGCATACCGACTTAATACAGTCACATATGGTACAGCTTCTGCACCCTTTCTGGCGATACGCTGCTTGTTTGAGCTGGCCAACATGCACGCCCAATCACATCCTATTGGATCAGATGTGATTAAAACGTGTTTCTATGTTGATGATATGTTGGCAGGTGCAGATAGTGTCAAAGAACTTAACGCTATTTGCAATCAAGTTCAGACAATATTAGAATCAGGAGGTTTTCCACTTGCCAAGTGGGCAACCAACTGCAGTAATCTTTCGTTTAAAACAAAAGCTGGTGACGAAGTGACTCTGAAGATTGATGAGCAGAGTTCCGTCAAAACTCTTGGGATGCGCTGGGCACCTCAAGAGGATATATTTAAATATTATCTCGACGTGGACAGCTTTGTTTCGGATAGGCCAACGAAACGCAACATATTGTCTGCAGCGTCTCGTTTATTTGACCCTCTTGGGCTGCTATGTCCAATTGTTACCAAGGCCAAAATGTTGTTGCAGGAATTGTGGAGACTTAAAATAGACTGGGATGAAGCCATTCCAATGAGCCTTCACACGACATGGAATAGGTTTACCATGACGTTGCGCGATTTACACAAAATTCGCATTCCTCGATACGTATGTCTTAATACGTATCAAAAGGTTCAAATACATGGCTTTGCTGATGCATCCAGTCATGCGTACGGTTGTTGCATCTACGTGCGAACGTGCAGCAACCGAGACGTTGGCACTACATTGCTCACTGCAAAGTCTAGGGTAGCTCCACTAAACGTGAAGACAATACCCCGATTAGAGTTGTGCGCAGCACTCTTGTTGGTTAAGCTGTGGCACCAAATTGCGACAACGCTAACCAAATTTAGTATTGAAAGTTTGAATTTCTGGTCGGATTCACAGGTTGTGTTATACTGGCTTAAACGCGACTCTTGCACATTGGGCACATTTGTGGCAAATAGAGTTGCAGAAATTCAGGAGTTGTCGAATGGTATTGTGTGGCGTCATGTTCCAACAGATGCTAATCCGGCGGATTTAGTATCGAGAGGAACCGATATAGATGAGATTGTTAGCTCGTTATGGTTTGATGGGCCAGGTTTCTTGAAGTTGGAGAAAGACCAATGGCCTCAGCTTCACCAGATTGAGATAGCGTCGGAAATCAAAACTTCAGAAGATAAAAAATGTGCTGTTGTATGTACACTAGCAGAAGTTGAGCCAAATTGTTTTATAGAACTCATAAATCGTCGCTCCAGCTTTCCTAAAGTAATTCGCATAATGGCTTATGTGCTTCGATTTTGTCACAAGGGGCTCAGGACAGATTCGCTCGTGGTGTCGGCATCAGAAAGAAAGATTTCATTCCTAAAACTGATTGCCATAGTCCAACGCACTTCGTTCGAGAGCGAATTCGAATTACTGAAGAAATCAGCAGTTCTAGCACCAATGTTGCAGTCATTGAATCCATTTATTGACAAATTTGAGAAAAATGGAGTACAATTTGAGCTCATTAGAGTAGGAGGACGTTTGTTACACGGGCCTCTCTCTTACGATGCTAAGTTTCCGTTGCTAATGACAAAGAGGTCAGAATTTATTCAACTCTTTGTCAGATATTTACACCGTTTGCACTACCACGCTGGTTCAAAAGTTCTAGTTGGACTTTTGAGGCAGCAAATTTGGGTAGTAAATGCTCGAAGTTTATGCACTGCAGTTGTTCGAAATTGCGTACACTGCTTTCGGTATAAACCAAAATTGTTGGGGCAAATAATGGGAAATTTGCCTGCTGATCGCCTTCGAGAAGGTCGGCCATTCAGAGTATGTGGAGTAGACTTCTGTGGGCCGTTCTATGTCAGCTATAGGATAAGGGGTAGACCACCTGTAAAAATGTATGTTGCCGTTTTTGTTTGTTTTGCCTCAAAAGCAGTCCATTTAGAACTTGTAACCGACTTGTCAACTGATGCTTTTTTGAATGTCTTTAAAAGATTGATTGGGAGACGAGGACTGCCGGAGACAATGGTCAGCGACAACGCGACGAACTTTGTGGGAGCGAGCAACGTGCTGAAGGAGCTGCAGACGGCGTTCAACAGCAGCAAGGAGAATCTGATGGATTACGCAGCGGAGAGAGGGGTGCAGTGGAAATTTATTCCCCCCCCGCGCCCCGCACTTCGGAGGACTTTGGGAAGCCGCGGTGAAGTCCGCCAAACACAGGCTTCTGAGAGGAGCGAGCAACGCCAAGCTAACACAGGACGAGCTGAGCACGCACCTGGTGGACGTCGAGGCGCTGCTCAACTCCAGGCCGTTGCTCGTCGACAGCAGCGATCCCAGCGATGGAGAGGTGCTGACCCCAGGCCACCTACTTATAGGACAGCCTTTGTTGGCGCTGCCGTCAGAGTGCGAGCCAGGCGAGACCAACAAGAAGCCAGGACCCGAATATTTGAAGCGGTGGCAACAATTGTCGGTGCTCAAACGGCACTTTTGGCACAGGTGGTCCAAGGACTACCTGCACAGTCTCCAGCAGCGCGCGCAATGGGCCAAAGGCGAGGCCAACCTCCAGGAAGGGGCGGTCGTTCTAGTGCACGACGACAACACACCCCCTCAGCAATGGATAACCGGGCGCGTAACGCGCACAATACAAGGGGAGGACGGCAAGGTCAGAGTGGCAGAGCTAAGGACGGCAACAGGAACTACTAAGCGCCCGATACATAAGCTGGCTCTACTGCCAATGTTAGAAGACCGGAGCTCTTCAACGGGGCCGGAATGTTAGAGCAGCACATGAATTTGTAAATTTAGTAAATGAAGTTAATTGTAGTTTAAAGTAATTTGTTAGCGTTAAGTACATAATTGAAGTAGAAGACAATGAAGTTGTGTTATTAAGAGCGCCAAGAAGGCATTTAGTTTAAGTAGGCTCTCTTTATTTGAGCTTGAGCGATCGGCAATTGCCGACGGCAAATTCGAGAGTGCGTGGCCAAGCTGTGGTCACCGCTCCAGACAGTATGAATTTCCTCTTCGTTGATAAAGCAACTTAGCGTGCCATCAGCAACAATAAATGAATTGTTAATCGAACTCACCGCGTCTCAACTTTATTTTGAATTTGTATTATCTCGTTTCGCTAAAAACGCTTAGCGAATTTTTCATTGGCGCCCGAGCAGGGACTTCGGTGTTTTTTATAAACAATTTAAATTTTGTAAACATTATTGTTTGCTTGTTGGCCGTTGCTTACGCGTTCGTGTGTGGGTGAAAAATAAATAAATAAAGACAAAGTTTGTCACCTTGTGGTACGCTGCCAAGCCGGATTTGTTTGTCGTCGCTGGACCAAATGGAAAAATCTCGTTCCATGTCTATTGATTCCCTAGACAGTCTCCAGGTATTTCGTGTCAAAAATTGAGCTGAAAGTTTATTGTGTGCTGTCGCTCTGTTCGACATAATATTAAAAACAAATTTTTGAACAGCTCAATTCTTGGCACTTTGCATGCAAAGTATTCTTGTATATAAGTAAGTGTATGTATGTACATTATTAACTGCTTGTAATACATAAATCGCCTAACAAGCCGCCAAAATATTCTGCGAACAGCAGACAACTGTTCAAAGTTACACATATGTACATAGAATAACACAAACATACATACATACATATATTTTTTTCGTTGTTATATACATACATATATACTAACAAGTAATATTCAACTGCATGATTTTTGATATAAAACATAAACAAAGCAAACAAAACGGCAATATTTATTTACATTTTATTTAAACATAAAATTGGTGGTCAAAAGTGTTTAAATTGTGTGTGTTTTTGTGCAACGCAAATTGTCGCGGTCTTTACATATTTACATACAATCGCGAATTTCGAACATATGTTAATACATAAAGTTAGACGCACATACATATTTGCGTTTGCACATACACACCTACATACATATTCTCTTTGCTTGCTTGCGCTCTCAATTTTTCGTTGTTCGTTTTCGATCTCGCTTGCATTCGGCGTCGCTTGCATTTGCCGCCGCTTGCATTTTGTTACCCCGCACCCCGCATATTTTACAGCTGTCTACAAACGTAGTGTCAGCGAACTTTGATTTCATACTCTTCTCGCTTGTTTCGTTTGTTTGATATACATACCACTTAGAGTGCGTGTGTATATATTCTTTCGTTAGATTTGCTTACCCCGCACCCCGCATTTTACATTGCTGCCTACAAACGTAGTTACAGTAAACGTTAGCTTGCCTTACTTTGGATCGCTTGGATCACTTTCGTTGTTTGCTCACACAACGCATAGGTTGCGTGTGTGTGTGTATTAGGCAAGCTAGATTTACATAGTCGGCGTCGTTGCGAGGGTAGCTCACAAAGTTGTGAGATTGTTTTCATTGTTGAGTAATTAATACATTCTTTTAAAGCAACATGAGTGAGTCTGAAAAGACTGGTGAAAAGCCACAAGTCAGCAAAACAGCTGCAAAATTATCGCTATGTTTGCAAAGATTTGATAGGGTTAGCGCTGACATCTCCCGTATGCAAACAGCAATTAAATCAAAGACCATTTCGTCTGATAAAACAGAGTTAGCTTGCCGTTTAGAACTTTTAGACGGTTACATTGAAAAGGCGATGAATTTACAGGCTGAGTTAGATAATTTAAACCCTCAGAATGACTCTAGAGGGCCATTAGAAGATTTGTGCGTCATCACAAAGGCGTTATATATAAATGCATCAAAGGCAACGCCAGAGCCAATAATTGAGCACAATTGCTCCATAGTTTCGAGCCAGCGATCCCAACTGCCGAAAATGCGTTTGCCCAGATTTAGTGGCAAACATTCGGAATACAAAAATTTTATCTGCCTGTTTGAAAGTTTGGTCGACAATGACAATTCCTTGTCAAACGTCGAAAAGTTCAACCATTTAGTTTCGTGTTTGTCCGATGAAGCATTGGGGGTAGTTAAGCCATATCAATTAACGGATTGTAACTATCCAAAGGCCCTCGCTAGTCTCAAGGCAGTATATGACAACAAATGTCTTATATTCTTTGATACTGTTTCGCAATTGTTTGACATACCTAGCATGACAAAACCATCTGCATCGAGTTTGAGATCGATTATAGACACGGTGTCTGCTATTTATGCTTCGTTGTCGTCGTTAGGAAACGACAGAGACATTGCTAATGCAATGATAATTCACATGGTCATGGCAAAGGTAGATCATGGTACCAAATCTCGCTTTGAAGAGCAGCTTGACTATGATACGCTGCCATCCTGGGAAGATTGTGCTAGACAACTGAATAAAAGATATCAGTATTTGTCAACAGAGGAGTCAACTCGTGACAAAACAAAGTCGCGAATTGACGCCAAGAAGCCCCATCAGGGTAAGTCGTCCTTTGCTATTTCTGATGGAGGGCGTCCATCAACGTCTGTATGTGTTTTTTGCAAGTCTGAAACGCACAATATCTCTTCGTGTCCGTCGTTTTCTGCAATTTCAGTTATGCAGCGTTTTGAATATGTCAAAGCACAAAGGTTGTGCCTAAATTGTTTGGTTGTTGGGCATACAGTCTCTAAGTGTAAGGCGCCAAAGTGTAGAGTTTGTTCAAGGCCTCACCACTCCTTGCTTCACAGGTATACTACTCCTGATCAAGGTGAGGTATCTACACATCAAGCAACTGTGGCAGACGTGCATTTGGGCCATGTGTCAAATAATGCACAAATTGTTCTCGCCACTGCTGTTGTTAATGTTAAAGACAGATTTGGTCAGTTGCATTCTGCACGAGCCTTGCTTGACAGTGGTTCCCAAATCAATTTGATATCAGAGAGTATGGCCCAGATGTTACGGCTCAAGCGGGAGCCAACATCTTTAGCTATTTCGATGGTTGGAGGTGCAACAATAGATAGCAAAAACAAGATATGTGCTTCTATTCAGTCGCGCATAAATTCCCACAATTTTTCGGCTGACTGTTGGGTGTTGAAATCCATTTCAACAACACAGCCAGGACAGTCCATGAGTATTTCAAATTGGAAAATACCCAAAAACATAAAGCTGGCAGATCCAGATTTTTATAGGCCAGCTAAGGTGGACATTCTGTTGGGAGCAGAAGTATTTTATGAATTGTTGTGCGTTGGGCAAATAAAACTCGGTTCCGAACTTCCAACAATGCAAAAAACGCTGCTAGGATGGATAGTAGCAGGCAAATATACTGGACAAGTGCCCAGGCATCAGTTCAGTGGGTGTTTAGTAGCCCAAACTAATTGTTCTCTCGACTCGTTAGTTAACCGTTTCTGGGAATTGGATCAATGTCCGTTCGAGTCGAAGGCTGGTCGCCAAACAGCTGAACAGCAAGCTTGTGAACTGTTCTTCAAGAAAACTGTAAAGTTATCTTCTGGTCGTTTCCAAGTGGATCTCCCTTTCAAGACCGATCCTAAAGTTCTTGGCTTGTCCTTTCAAACTGCTGAAAGGCGTTTTTTGCAACTTGAGCGTAAATTATCGAAGGATGCAGTTCTTAAAAGCATGTACCATGACTTCATGAAAGAATATTTGGATTTGGGACATATGTCCATTCTGAAGTCAACTCCTCTAGGACAGCATTATTATATTCCTCATCAATGCGTTCTTAGGCCTGAAAGTTCCTCCACCAAGCTTCGTGTAGTTTTCGACGCTTCTAGTAAGACGTCAACAGCTGTTTCTCTAAACGAAACACTGATGGTGGGGCCGACAATTCAGAGGGAGCTATATTCAACCCTGATTAACTTCCGGTTGAATAAGTATGCCATAACTGCTGACATTTCAAAAATGTACAGGCAGATTAATATTTCTGAAAAAGACAGAAATTTCCAACTAATTTTGTGGAGAGAAAATACTTCACAAAATATTCAAGCATACCGACTTAATACAGTCACATATGGTACAGCTTCTGCACCCTTTCTGGCGATACGCTGCTTGTTTGAGCTGGCCAACATGCACGCCCAATCACATCCTATTGGATCAGATGTGATTAAAACGTGTTTCTATGTTGATGATATGTTGGCAGGTGCAGATAGTGTCAAAGAACTTAACGCTATTTGCAATCAAGTTCAGACAATATTAGAATCAGGAGGTTTTCCACTTGCCAAGTGGGCAACCAACTGCAGTAATCTTTCGTTTAAAACAAAAGCTGGTGACGAAGTGACTCTGAAGATTGATGAGCAGAGTTCCGTCAAAACTCTTGGGATGCGCTGGGCACCTCAAGAGGATATATTTAAATATTATCTCGACGTGGACAGCTTTGTTTCGGATAGGCCAACGAAACGCAACATATTGTCTGCAGCGTCTCGTTTATTTGACCCTCTTGGGCTGCTATGTCCAATTGTTACCAAGGCCAAAATGTTGTTGCAGGAATTGTGGAGACTTAAAATAGACTGGGATGAAGCCATTCCAATGAGCCTTCACACGACATGGAATAGGTTTACCATGACGTTGCGCGATTTACACAAAATTCGCATTCCTCGATACGTATGTCTTAATACGTATCAAAAGGTTCAAATACATGGCTTTGCTGATGCATCCAGTCATGCGTACGGTTGTTGCATCTACGTGCGAACGTGCAGCAACCGAGACGTTGGCACTACATTGCTCACTGCAAAGTCTAGGGTAGCTCCACTAAACGTGAAGACAATACCCCGATTAGAGTTGTGCGCAGCACTCTTGTTGGTTAAGCTGTGGCACCAAATTGCGACAACGCTAACCAAATTTAGTATTGAAAGTTTGAATTTCTGGTCGGATTCACAGGTTGTGTTATACTGGCTTAAACGCGACTCTTGCACATTGGGCACATTTGTGGCAAATAGAGTTGCAGAAATTCAGGAGTTGTCGAATGGTATTGTGTGGCGTCATGTTCCAACAGATGCTAATCCGGCGGATTTAGTATCGAGAGGAACCGATATAGATGAGATTGTTAGCTCGTTATGGTTTGATGGGCCAGGTTTCTTGAAGTTGGAGAAAGACCAATGGCCTCAGCTTCACCAGATTGAGATAGCGTCGGAAATCAAAACTTCAGAAGATAAAAAATGTGCTGTTGTATGTACACTAGCAGAAGTTGAGCCAAATTGTTTTATAGAACTCATAAATCGTCGCTCCAGCTTTCCTAAAGTAATTCGCATAATGGCTTATGTGCTTCGATTTTGTCACAAGGGGCTCAGGACAGATTCGCTCGTGGTGTCGGCATCAGAAAGAAAGATTTCATTCCTAAAACTGATTGCCATAGTCCAACGCACTTCGTTCGAGAGCGAATTCGAATTACTGAAGAAATCAGCAGTTCTAGCACCAATGTTGCAGTCATTGAATCCATTTATTGAAAAATTTGAGAAAAATGGAGTACAATTTGAGCTCATTAGAGTAGGAGGACGTTTGTTACACGGGCCTCTCTCTTACGATGCTAAGTTTCCGTTGCTAATGACAAAGAGTTCAGAATTTATTCAACTCTTTGTCAGATATTTACACCGTTTGCACTACCACGCTGGTTCAAAAGTTCTAGTTGGGCTTTTGAGGCAGCAAATTTGGGTAGTAAATGCTCGAAGTTTATGCACTGCAGTTGTTCGAAATTGCGTACACTGCTTTCGGTATAAACCAAAATTGTTGGGGCAAATAATGGGAAATTTGCCTGCTGATCGCCTTCGAGAAGGTCGGCCATTTAGAGTATGTGGAGTAGACTTCTGTGGGCCGTTCTATGTCAGCTATAGGATAAGGGGTAGACCACCGGTAAAAATGTATGTTGCCGTTTTTGTTTGTTTTGCCTCAAAAGCAGTCCATTTAGAACTTGTAACCGACTTGTCAACTGATGCTTTTTTGAATGTCTTTAAAAGATTGATTGGGAGACGAGGACTGCCGGAGACAATGGTCAGCGACAACGCGACGAACTTTGTGGGAGCGAGCAACGTGCTGAAGGAGCTGCAGACGGCGTTCAACAGCAGCAAGGAGACTCTGATGGATTACGCAGCGGAGAGAGGGGTGCAGTGGAAATTTATTCCCCCCCGCGCCCCGCACTTCGGAGGACTTTGGGAAGCCGCGGTGAAGTCCGCCAAACACAGGCTTCTGAGAGGAGCGAGCAACGCCAACCTAACACAGGACGAGCTGAGCACGCACCTGGTGGACGTCGAGGCGCTGCTCAACTCCAGGCCGTTGCTCGTCGACAGCAGCGATCCCAGCGATGGAGAGGTGCTGACCCCAGGCCACCTACTTATAGGACAGCCTTTGTTGGCGCTGCCGTCAGAGTGCGAGCCAGGCGAGACCAACAAGAAGCCAGGACCCGAATATTTGAAGCGGTGGCAACAATTGTCGGTGCTCAAACGGCACTTTTGGCACAGGTGGTCCAAGGACTACCTGCACAGTCTCCAGCAGCGCGCGCAATGGGCCAAAGGCGAGGCCAACCTCCAGGAAGGGGCGGTCGTTCTAGTGCACGACGACAACACACCCCCTCAGCAATGGATAACCGGGCGCGTAACGCGCACAATTCAAGGGGAGGACGGCAAGGTCAGAGTGGCAGAGCTAAGGACGGCAACAGGAACTACTAAGCGCCCGATACATAAGCTGGCTCTACTGCCAGTGTTAGAAGACCGGAGCTCTTCAACGGGGCCGGAATGTTAGAGCAGCACATGAATTTGTAAATTTAGTAAATGAAGTTAATTGTAGTTTAAAGTAATTTGTTAGCGTTAAGTAATTGAAGTAGAAGACAATGAAGTTGTGTTATTAAGAGCGCCAAGAAGGCATTTAGTTTAAGCAGGCTCTCTTTATTTGAGCTTGAGCGATCGGCAATTGCCGACGGCAAATTCGAGAGTGCGTGGCCAAGCTGTGGTCACCGCTCCAGATAGTATGAATTTCCTCTTCGTTGATCAAGCAACTTAGCGTGCCATCAGCAACAATAAATTAATTGTTAACGAAATCACCGCGTCTCAACTTTTATTTGAATTTGTATTATCTCGTTTCGCTAAAAACGCTTAGCGAATTTTTGTTAGTGGGAATATGAGACATTAGGAAAATTTCGGTTTAGTACCTGTATTATACTAGGCAGAAGTTTTTATGTCCATTAAGTTTTTGTAGTTAACGTTACCAAGGTTGTCGTGTTTAAGAAGTTTTGGATTGAATATTCCTAATCAGGTTAATTGTGAACCCATTTCGATGTCTTCAATGTACTCAGTGAAAAGTTTGATATTAAATATTAAAAGGGAGATTTTTTGTTCTTTTTTTATAAATTCTGAGTGGCTATTTATCATTTGAATACCGTTATTAAGGTTATCAATAACGTGATTTAGACTGCTAATCTGAACGGTGCTTTGGGATAGGGATGAAATTTGGTTTTCAAAATTTTGTCTGTCGTCTTCGTCTAGTGTACCGAAAAGGTATTTGTAAGTAGAGCCTACAATGTTGAACAGTCCTCGTTTATTGCGTTTTGTTATACGTATTCCGTTCATTTCCCTTTTCATTTTTCCAATTAGGTAATTTTTTTGTGTTATGTTATTAAATTGCTTGCTTTCTTTAATAAGAGTGTTATATGTTTCTTCAATTTGTGTTATGTTAACTGTCAGACAATGGTGCATGAATGTAATAGGAAGTTGTATCGTTCCTGATTCAAATAGAATGAATCCCTGATTGTTTTCGATAGGGTTTATTTCGATTGTTCCTGCATTAGTTTGTGTCATCATAAGAGTCATTATAATAATTATCAGTTCGATGATTGGGTGTTGGTCGGCTGTAAATATTTGCTGATATTAATATTTTTTTTCTTTTTAAATTTACTTTTATAGGGTGTCACATTTTGTCCTCTATTGTTTTCGTTATAATGTTTCTCATCTAGTTGTTCTATTCTGCCTGTTCTCCTAAAGGGATTTTTAGATTTCGAGCGCGTTATAGGGGCTTGTCTATATTTTGTGTCAACTTCGTAATTTTTTCGGTTCTCATTAAGTTTGTTAATTTTGTTTTCTTTAATTTTCTGAGAGTCATAAGTAGGTTTGCCTGCGTAGAGTAGTATGTAAGCTGGTATTTGTCCGGATGTATTATGTTTAGTTTTATGGCTGTATGTGTATAAAATTGTTTCTATTCTTGTTTCCCTATTTTCTCTATTATTTTCGGTATTAATAATTCGGATCTTTTCATTTATTGTTTTATGAAGACGTTCTACATCTGCTATTCCTGTTTTGCTCGTGGTAATATCTAATTGTATATCTTCGTTATTTAGCCAAACCTTTAAAGAGTTACTCATGAATGCTGAGTCTTTGTCTGCTTTAATTTTCTGTGGTTTTCCCATGTCGTTAAATATTCTAGTTAGGGCTCTTTTGGCTTCTAGCCAATCTCTACTATTTGTTTTTATAAGTGATGCAAATTTTGAATAAACGTCAATACAGGATAAATATTGTTCATTGTCAATAGCATAAAAGTCAATTACGTAAAGTTCTCTTGGGTTATTTGTCTCTGGGGTTATTTCAAAAGTAAGTTTTGTTGGTCTATGTTCTGTTTTTGCAAGATTGCAGACTTCGCAATCATTAATGATATTTTGAATTAATTTGTTATAGTCGGGAAAATAGTGAGTTTCTTTAAAGAGTCGTATCATTTTTTTCGATACCAGGGTGCAGTAATTTTATGTGTTCAATAATAATGAATTCCTTGAATTCAGCGTAAGAGTTAATGTCCTTTAGTTTAATTATACTTTTTAAGATTTTTACGTTACTGTGTGGGTTAATAGTTTCATGGTATGCGTTTTGAAGAACGGAAAAATCACTGTCATTGTCTATGTAAATTACGCTAGTGTGGTTCAGAAAGTATTTAATTAAGAAGTCTTTTGCTATTGGGAGAGTCATTTCAGTATATTTTATAGTGATTTTAGTTTTAGTGAAATATTTTGATATGTTTACTTGGTCTATGGAGTCTTTTATAAATTCTATTTGTCTAGTGAAATAGTTTATAGGTTTCTCAGTGATTTGAATATAGTTTTCGTTACTTTCTGATGCACTATGTATTGTTGCTGCTGTTGAAATATTTTCTTCTTCACCTATCATATTTTCTTCAATTTTGACTCGAGATAAAGCGTCTGCTACGTAATTTAGTTTTCCTTCCAAATATTTTATTTTAAAATTGTATTCACTAAGTTTGATTCGCCAACGTTGTAATTTCATGTTAGGTTCTTTTATATTATTTAGCCAGACAAGGGGTTTATGATCACTTAATATTTCAAAAGGGACTCCATATAAATATGGGCGGAAGTATTTGGTTGCCCAAACAATTGCCAATAATTCTTTTTCTATTGTACTGTAATTCTGTTCGTGGTCGTTTAATGTTCTGCTTGCAAAACTAATTGGTTTATTATCTTGTGATAGCACGGCTCCTATAGCGAAATTGCTGGCGTCAGTTGTAACTTGAAATATTTTTGTAAAGTCAGGGCAAATGAGAATGGGGTCGTTCATGATAAGGGTTTTTAACTTTTCGAAAGATTTATTATATGCTTCGTCCTTTATATTAATTTTAGCTCCTTTCTTTAAAAATAAGGTGAGAGGTTTTGCTATTTTTGCAAAATCTGGAATGAACTTGCGGTAATATCCGCATAAGCCTAAAAATGATTTGATTTCTTTAGAGGTTTTTGGAATGGGAAATATTTCAATAGCTTTTACTTTTTCTTTGTTGGGTCGTATACCATCTGGACTTATGGTATGACCTAAGAAATTTGTTTGTTTTTTAAAAATTCGCATTTGTCTAACTGGAGCTTGAGATTTGCCTCTTTAAGTTTTTCAAAAACTTTCTTTAGTGAGTTCAGGTGTTCAGTGAGGGATGTTGAGTAGATGATAACATCATCTAAATATACGAGGCAATGTTTGTTAATGAGGTCTTTAAGAACGAAGTTCATGCAACGTTGGAAAGCTGCCGTGTTTAGTCGAGAATGCAGTTTTTGGTATGGATGTACGGTCCATTTCGATTTGGTGAAAACCTTTCGCTAAGTCGATTGTTGTAAAGTATTGGCATTTCCCTAACTTGCCTAATATTTAATCTATATTCGGAATTGGGAATTTATCATTTATGGTTATTTCATTTAGGTTTCGATAGTCGACGACCAACCTGAATTTTGGTTTGCCAGATGCGTCTATCTTTTTGGGAACAATCCATAAGGGACTGCAATAGGGGGAGTCGCTTTCGCGTATAATGCCTTGTTGTAGCATTTCCTCAATTTGTTTATTAACTTCTGTTTCATAAGCAAAAGGATATGAATAGGGTCTTTTGTATACTGGGTTTTCGTGAACTGTTTTAATTTCATGGCGTATGATGCTTGTAAAAGTTAGGTCTTCCTTATCAGAATACTGAATATCTTTGAATTCTTTAAGTAATTGTGTAAGTCTATATTTTTCTTCATTGTTTAAATGGTCTAATCGGTATGTGTGGTCTGAGTTTATGTCATTGTCCAATGCGTAGTTTATTTCGGCTGTAAAGTGGTTTTCCTGTAAAATTGCTTCAAAATATTTGACGAATTTCCGTCACAAAGCTCAAGTTCTTTATGAAGGAATGTTCTTCCATTAATAATTGTTTCTTTTCTAAAATAATCTATACAACCGTTGTTTTCCATTAATACTTTTCTTCCTAATAGAATGTCATAAAATGGTGAAAACGAATGAATATAGAATTTCTGCGATTGCTGAAAAAGCCCATTGCCTGGAAGATTTACGAATTTATTTAGTTTTGAATAGCCTGTCATACTTCTGACAACTATTTCTTTATCATGAACTTGAAGATTAAAAAAGTTAGAGTTCATCATGTTTATTGATGAACCAGTGTCTACTATGCATCGGTATCTGTGATTATTAAACATAATCTCTATGTATTGGTGGGTTCCCAGGCTGGTATTGGAAAATTTTCGGCTTGTTGAATTTGCTGATTTGTATACATCTCATTTTGTGTATACTGTAATTGATCTTCGTGGAACTGTTCGTCGTTGTTATTGTCTTGGTCAGCAATGTTATTGTTATCTAACTCGTATTGATGGTGACTTTCATCTGTCTGCATACGTGATTGTCCGCTGCCTTCTCTAAAACGCTTATTCGGCACTCTTGGTTGTTGGGGGGGCTGATAATAGTTTCGGGTGTCGTTCTGTCGGTCGCGATTTAAGTCTGCTCTGAATTCATTAAACAAATTTGATCTGTTCTGATCGAACTGTTGTTGTCTAGACGGAAAAGCTTGTTTATGAGGGGTTTGGTTGTTTACATTTGGGGTTTGGATCTGCGTGGGATTTATTAATGGGTTAAAGGGGCTTACGAATTGTTGATTGGAATGACAGTTTTTGTTTTTATTTGTGTTAGTATTAGTGTTTAGGACGTTTGTATTTAGTTTTGGACAATAATCTGATTTCTTAGAAATTGGGTCTTCGTAAAGACCTTCTTGTTGGGCAATTTGTCTTAATTTTTGAACAGTTGAAATGTCATGCCTCGCTAGGGTCATGAACAGCCTGTCAGGGAGTGAGCGTTGAATAGTATTTTTTATTGTAGTTGCCATTGCTTGTGAATAGACTAATGTATTATTTTGATTGTCTTCTAAGGCTAACTTATTAATAATAATAGTTGACTTATCTTCTAATTGTTCACAAAATTGACGTAAATTACCTTTGTAGGGCGTGCAATACAGACGTCGCAAAAGTTCCTCCAGGGGAGTTTGAGTTTTAAACTCGACAATCAGAGCTTCTTTTAGGGTTGACCACTCGTTGTGGAATCCTAGTTGGC
Organism: Zaprionus vittiger; assembly: GCA_018904025.1. Taxonomy (NCBI): domain Eukaryota; kingdom Metazoa; phylum Arthropoda; class Insecta; order Diptera; family Drosophilidae; genus Zaprionus; species Zaprionus vittiger. The sequence continues at coordinate 161,927 of JAEIFQ010000905.1, forward strand.
AGACCTTCTCAGCATCTCCGATGACCTGTAGTTCAATGGCTCCATATATGATAGCTTTCTGAAGAGGGTCGTTCGTCGGGTATAGGTTGAGCAGGTATTCAATTCGTCTGATAAACGAACTGAGGCTGTTTGGCTCTCCACAGAACTGCGGCACTTGACGTATTTGTCGTAGCAGTTGCGATAGATTATCAACTGATAATGCCATTTTTGTTTAATTTGTTTGATTTGTTTAAAGAACGTTTTTATTATGTAGCGGTCACACTTGTTTTTGTTAAAGCGGGCTACTGTTCTTGTTTAATTTACTGCTTGGTGGATTGAACTTTATGTAGCGGTCACACTTGTTTTTGTTAAAGCGGGCTACTGTTCTTGTTCACTTCACTTTTGTTGCGTTGAACTTATGTAGCGGTCACACTTGTTTATATTTAAGCATGCTACTGTTCTTGTTCTCTCACTGCTTGTCACAATCACTTCTCGGCTATGAACACCGTTGGGTTTATACTTTCAACTGATGTCACCGAATTACCGTCGCGATTCACGTGAGTTCTTTTTGCGGATGATAGTTAAGGACTTGGATAAATTTTATTCCTCATCAATAACTTAACATCCTACCGGCTGCGCCAATTAAGTATTTAGGTGTTCATTTAAATAAAAAAATATAATTTTTATTTATAATTTTTATTTGATAGATTTATTTGTTGTTTAATACACCAGAGTCACTCATAAACTAACTGACAGAATTATTATTATGGACCAGGAAACCTTAAAGTTCTACAGAGCTTTACATCTTTGTTTATCAGTAACTTAAGCTTCTTATCGTTTGACGGTTGGTGTCTTGAGAGAACTTCTGTTGTAAGGGTTTTGAAGAGTGAAGCTTTTCAAAAGATCGGTTTAAGTTTTTCATATGGAGAATGAACTGAGGCTTTTGAAGAGTGAAGCTTTTCAAAAGATCGGTTTAAGTTTTTCATATAGAGAATGAATATGTCACTATATATACTTTATGGGGTCTGCCGCGCCTCCTTCTGCCTGTTACATACATTTGCACAAAGTTTAACCATTTTCAATGGTCGTAGGGTATAAAAATTGATTTAGCGGCATTAAAAATTGTTACGGTAGAGCGTATTGAAAATCAAGATGAAAACACGAAGGAAGAAATTAGTGTATTGGAAGATGAAGATTTAGTAAATGAACTGCCAATGCAGGAAATAAAATTAGTTAAATTGTTAGATAGCAGACAGTTAGAAGAGAAATTGTTAGATGAGAAATTGTTAGATGAGGAATTGTTAGAAATGAAAAGTAAGAGTAAGTTATTAAACAATGAATTAGTTAGTGAGAGATTAAGAGAATTAGAAGATAATACTGAAAATTTAGATGAGTTTATCTAATTAAATTATTTTACCGAAAACTTTGGGTGGCTGTAATTTGGCGAAAACGAGAAAAAAGACGTGCGTTCGTTTCAAAGTATAATTTGCGATATCTCCATTGCTTAGCCTAGCTTAACTACGGCGTCGAAACGGGGCGAATTCAAAACAAGAAAAGAGAGAATTTTATTGCGCTCCCGCTCCGCCCTAAACTAATTTACACTAAACTTCATATTTTTTCCTTTTAGTAAACTAACTTAATTTAACACCGGCCCCGTTGAAGGCCTGTAAGGCTTCAAGCAATTGGTAATGGAGCCAGCTTATGAATGGCCCGTCTGTAAACTCGCCCTTCGCTGGTCCTAAGATCGACGACCCTGACCATGCAGTCCTGCCCTGCGTGAGTTACCACGATCCTGCCGAGGAGCCACTGTTGCGGAGGAAGGTTGTCTTCTGCGACGACGACGAGTGTGCCCTCTTTGACGTTGGGCTGCTGCTGCTGCCACTTGCCCCGGATTTGAAGCCCCAGGACATATTCTCGGGACCATCGCTGCCAGAACATTTGCCTGACTGACGAGACAAGTCGCCATCGCCGCAAGCAATTGAGACCCGTCTGGTCCGGGGTCCGGATTGCTGGTGGGGCGAGTAGCGACCCGCCTGTCAGCAGGTGCCCTGGGGTTAGGGCCTCTCCGTCGCTGGGGTCCTGGCTGATTGGTCCGAGTGGCCTCGAGTTCAGCACCGCCTCGACGCCGACGAGGACTGTTTGCAGCTCCTCCGCTGTTAGCTGCGCGCTGCCCACCGCTCGTAGGAGTAGGTGCTTTGCAGTTTTGACACCTGCCTCCCAGAGCCCTCCCATGTGTGGTGCTCGAGGCGGTGTGAACGCAAAGTCGCATCCGCTTTTTGATGCGAATTCGCGAATTGCGTCCTGTTGCTCCTCGATCTTCCGTCGCAGATCGTCGAAGTGGCGACTCGCTCCGACGAAGTTCGTCGCGTTGTCGCAGTGCACGATCTTCGGACATCCTCGGCGACCAACAAACCTTTGAAAACACAACAAAAAGGAGTCAGTGGAAAGATCGGAAACAACTTCTAAATGAACTGCCTTGGACGCAAAACACACGAACAGCGCTATGTAGGACTTATAAGGGGGCCTACCACGGATTTTAAGTGTCGTGTACACTGGACCACAAAAATCAACGCCACAAATGTCAAAGGGGCGGAGAGCACGGAGTCGGTCTGCGGGTAAATTCCCCATTATTTGAGTCAGAAGTCGCGGTTTGCATTTGAAACATCTAATGCACGAACGAACTGTCTGACTGCAGACCTCCTGAGCGTTAACAATCCAAATACGCTCCCGAAGGATACTCACAAGTGCTCGTGGGCCAACATGAAAATTGGTTTGATGCAAATGTCGGACATAGCTCTGTACGAATTGAGAGCGTTTAGTCAACAACAATGGAAACTTGGCATCATACGATATAGGAGCATTTGCTAGTCGCCCCCCAACTCTCAACAACGAGAACTTACACCAAGTTCCCTTGTCTTCGTGAATAAATGGATTTAATCGCTGAAGACAAGGGCCAAGCTTGGATCCCTTGCGAACTCTTTTAATGTCATCATCAAATTCGTGACATTGAACAACTTCGATAATTTTTAAAAAGGCTTCTTCATATTCCGTTGGTGACGGAATCTTTTCAAATTGGGCATTCCTATTTTTGCATTTAGCTATGAAGCGGAACATATAAACAAATACCCTTAGCAGTTTGAGGTGTGACGAAAATCCCTCGATGACGTCCACTAGATCCGATTTAACTACGGCAGCGGCCAGTCCAACCGCTGTTTTTCTTTTCTCCAGCTCCATCATCTCCCTTGACAGCTCTAGGTGCGGATTAACGGGCCAATCTTCAACTTCGTTCTTCAAAAACGAAGGTCCACCAAACCAGATTGACTCCTGCAAGTCGTCAATGTCACAACCTCTTGATACTACATCTGCTGGGTTTTGTTTTGTCGGTACATGTCGCCATGTAGCTTCTTTGGACCACTCCTGAATCTCAGCCACTCTGTTCGAAACGAACGTCGCCAACGACGAAGGATGAGATCGGATCCAGTGAAGAGTTACTTCTGAATCCGACCAGTAGACGATTCGTTCGATATTTATTTTCAAAAATGGCTTGATTCTGTGGCAAAGGTCTGCTAGAAGGTGAGCGGCACATAACTCAAGTCTAGGAAGTGTTTTCGTCTTGATTTTGAAGTCAACAACGAAACCTTGTAACCTTCAACAGTTTTGCTACGAATATAGACGCAAGCACCGTAGGCTCTCAAAGATGCGTCGACGAAATCATGTTATTGTATTGGTGACATCGGATTAGTAAACACATATCGAGGTATTGAGATTTCTTCCACTCTCGACAATGTTTCCTTCAATTTATTCCATGCTGTTTCCAACTGCTGTGGAATAGACTCATCCCAGTCCAACTTATTAAGCCATAGCTCCTGCAATAGGATCTTGCCTCGAATGACAATTGGACTTAATAAGCCGAGGGGGTCAAACAGCTTCGATGTCACCGACAATATGTTCCTTTTTGTCGCTCGGAGAACCATGACAGAGGTGACAATTTTAAACTTTAAGGCATCTTCACTAGGAGTCCATGATATACCTTGAGCCTTAGTTGAATCTGAATCGGAGACTGTTATCGGTTTAACTGTGCTCTCAGATGCAGTGACCTAAGGTGAGTTTGAAAACCACTTGCTCAATTCAAAACCTGCTGTTTGAAGAACCTGAGTAACTTCAGACTTAATTGTCTTAAGTTCATCTATGCATGTAGCACCAGTTAACATGTCATCGACATAAAAGTCGGACCGAATAACTTCTGAAGCTCTAGGGAGTGATCCTCTTACGGCTTCACTCAACCTCTTTAAACACCTAATGGCCAGAAAAGGGGCTGGACCAGTACCATAAGTAACGGTGTTGAGCTTATATAATCTCAAGGATTCAGATGGATCTCGTCTCCACACTATCAATTGGAATGGCCTATCAGCTTCATTCACCATTACTTGGCGGTACATCTTCTTGACATCAGCTGTCAAAGCGAAACGATGTAACCTGAAGCGAAGAAGAGTTGAATACAAGTCTTCTTGAATTGTAGGCCCCACCATCAGAATGTCGTTAAGAGACACGTGTGTGGACGTCTTACAGGATGCGTCAAACACCACACGGAGTTTTGTTGAGGTACTCTCAGGTCTCAGAACGCACTGATGGGGAATTACGTAGTGCGGAGTAGACGTAACATCTATGTCAGATGGTGACATATGACCTAAGGCGAGGTACTCTTCCATAAATTCGAGATACATTTTCTTCAAGCCTTGGTCACGAGTTAGTCTTTTTTCAAGCGACAAGAAACGCCGTTTTGAACCTCGAAGAGTTGCCTAAAACGTTTGGGTCTGATTTAAACGGCAGTCTAACTTCAAAGCGACCCGAGGGCAATATCTGAGTAGTCTTCCTTAGTGGTCTTCAGAGCTGTTGCTCTGGCGACCATATCTTACTAGTAGATGGCAATTCTTCTAGTGACCAAAACTTCTGCAGCGTGTTATCTATCGAGACAAGCAATTCTTCTTGGCAACTTAACGTTGACGCAGTACCGTGGGGAGCTGGACTCTTTGGAGCATATTTTCCAGCTACAACCCAGCCAAGAAGGGTTTTTTGCAGAATCGGATACTCCGGACCTTGCTTTATCTGACCGACGGACAACAACTCAAAAAATGACTCTGCACCAATTAGCATATCTATCCGTTGAGATTTGTAAGAGTATGGGTCTGCTAATGGTAGGTTCTTTGGGATTTTCCAGTCGCTGACGTTGACTGACTGGTCTGGGTGATACCCAGAAATTGATTTTAATACCCAAAAATCAAACGCGAACTCACTACCAGTTATTCGCGACTTCACCACCGTATGTATTTTATTCTTGACTTGAGAATTGGCTGCACCAATACCAAGCAAGTTAATACATGACTCTTCTTTGCGGATCTGTAAACGTTGAGCTAAATCTTCAGTTACGAAGTTAGTTTGTGACCCAGAGTCAAGAAGCGCTCGGGCCAAAATGTAATTTCCACTTCTAGTTCGGACGCTTACGATCGACGTTGCAAGAATTACCCTTTCCAACGCTGACGGATGCATAGAATGCGTAGTGGAAGGGTGATCTTGGCTTGGAGGAGGAGAAATATTCTCTGAAGGTGGTGGTAGCGCTAAGCTATTTTCAGTCACTGTGTATCTATGCAATAATTGATGATGCGAGCGACCACAAACTCGACATTTTTATACCCTTCGACCATTGAAAATGGTCAAAAAAGGGTATACTAACTTTGTGCAAATGTATGTAACAGGCAGAAGGAGGCGTCGGAGACCCCATAAAGTATATATATTCTTGCTCAGGATCACAAGCCGAGTCGATTGAGCCATGTCTGTCTGTCTGTCCGTCTGTCCGGCTGTCCGTATGTCCTGACTGTCCGTCTGTCCGTCTGATCTGTGTGAACGCACAGATCTCAGCTATTATAAAAGCTAGAGTTACCAAATTTGGCAGGAAGACTCCTGTGTACTATAAGCTGATCAAGTTTATTTCAAATGTTAGGTGCCACGCCCACCGCCCCCGCAAATCAATAATTTAGTTTTTGAACTTAATTTATAAGCGCTGTATAAAAGATACAACTTTCTGACTTTAACATATACTAAGCTCATTAAAATATCTACGTATTCTCGAAATTGCAATCCGATCGGCCAATAAACACAGAAGTTATTTAAGAAAGTATGAGCATAAAACGAAGTGCTTGTGTCAGCTAACAAGGGAGGCGGGCGAGCGCAAAGCGCGAGCGCCATCTGTCGGGAATAATTTAAAAGCATTGCTCATTTGTATATGTGTGTGAATTTAACAAATTAAACTACACCGGAACATAGGCCGAAGGGTATCCCACTGTCGCGTGCAGCGCGACTGTGGTTTTTTCTATTTTTTTTACTATTTTTTAGCTTTGCATTTTACAATAGTGTGACCCTTTTTTAAGCAATTTATGCATAACGATGCGGACTTTACAAACTCAAATCTCTGCATAACGGAGAGACGAGCGAACGGACTACAAGATTCTATTAAATGGTCATTTGAATTGCAGTAACTGCAGGTCTAATTGGTGCTAGTTGAAGAGCAGGCAAACGAACTTTGATTATGCTGCCTGTTTGGAACTACTTTTTCCGATTTTGGCCTTGTCGATTCTTCAGCAATTAGATGCTGGTATCGACGGTTCAATACCCTTTCAAAATCGGACCACAAAGGTAATTTGTCATAATCTAGCTGCTCTTCCCATTTTTGTTTGGTCACATTATCTACTCTATTTAATACCAAATGAATCAGCATTGCATTCGCTATTTTAGTGTCATCGCCTATCGTTAACAATGAACCATATATAGATGACACAGTATCGATAAGGCTTCTAAGAGAGGACAAAGATTGCTGATTCATTTTAGGAAGACTAAACAATGATGAAATATTGTTCATAAAGATAAGGCATTCGTTATCGTAGACTCTCCTTAGGCTTTCCATAGCCTTTTCATAGTTGCTCTCGGTGACTTGGAATGCCTTAATCGTTCCCAAGGCGTCACCAGAGAGACAGGAGATCAGATGGTTAAACTTTTCGATAGCCGGAATGCTCTTATCATTATGAACAAGAGTCTCGAATAATCCCATGAAATTCTTGAACTCAGAGTAATTGCCGGTAAATTTAGGTAATGCCAAATTAGGGAGTCGAGCTCGAGTTGGTGCCATTGGAGCCGAAACTTTTTCTTTTGTTTCGCTCGAGGACTTCACGGCTGAAAGAAGCGACATAATTCTCGCTTTAGTCGTGATTGACAATTCCTCCAACTCGGCTCCAAACTCATCATCTTCATCAAGGCTTTGAAGTCCGGTTGCCTTGACAATAGTTTCGGACAAAAGTTGAAGCCTGCACTCAAGCTCGGAGACGTTTAGTGGTATAGTACCAGTTTCTAGACGCTGTTCTACCCGGCGAATGCTCTTAACATATACTCGTAGCCCTTTTCTAAGGTCGTCAATAGACGTCCGACTCACTTTTGGCTTTTCTTGTTCCATTTTAATGGACGAAAACGAGAAAGTAAATGTTTTTTATTGTATAATACAATAAATGAAACGAAAACAAATATACTTGATAATTGTCGAAGCACTAGTTATCAAAAAAATAATTCGATGCAAGTGATACCGAAAAAGAGTTATACCCGACCAAAAGTAGGGTATGCGTATCACTTGCCGTTTTGAGTTCAAGCGCGCAAACAAATTGACAACAACAATGCTAGTGAGCGGGTGACGTCCGAAAGCGAAAACGAAAAAAATCACCGCTGTAGCTTGCTGTGTAAATGTTCGTATGTATGTATGCAGCTAGAAGTGTAGCTGGCGGACGAACGAATGGGAGAGCAAAGAACGAAAAATTCGCCGCTGCAGCTGGTATACACGTATGTATGTATATATGTACAACCAATTGCTTGAACTTAGCAAATTATTATTTGCAATCGAATTATGGACGAAAGTTTGTGAGAGGGGGCGACTGTGGAACATACAACAACAAACAATTGCATCCAATAGCAGTTCAAATATATATAAGACTTTAACTACGATGCCTGTCTGTATGTATGTATATACGCATATGTTGGATATGTGGCGTATATATATGCATGCAAATAAGCTCAACTATATTATAGTATACGTATGTGCCAAGAATTGAAAGCGAAATGCCAAAACCAATTTAAAAAAGCTTTCAATTTTTCGCACAAATACCTGTGGCTCTGGAACGGGTTGACCGGCTGCTACTTTCCTCTTCTCTTGCAGCAATTGCAGGGTATCCCTCGAAGACTTTAGCAGGAACAAAATTATGGGACTTAACTCACTGTCACTTTGGCTTATTAATTTAAACTTAAACATCACTTTTAAAAAAAAATTCACAATGCCTTTTTACTTTACAGTCCATCCGGGGGCGCCATGAAAATTGAGATGAGTTTATCTAAATTAATTTTTAACCGAAAACTTTGAGTGGCTGTAATTTGGCGAAAACGAGAAAAAAAGACGTGCGTTCGTTTCAAGTATAATTTTCGATTACTCCATTGCTTAGCCTAGCTTAACTACGGCGGCGAAACGGGGCGAATTCAAAACAATAAAAGAGAGAATTTTATTGCGCTCCCGCTCCGCCCTAAACTAATTTACACTAAACTTCATAATTTTTCTTTTTAATAAACTAACTTAATTTAATTTTATTTTCAGTCCCCGTATTTATACAAATATACATACATATGCCATTAGTCGTTTATACATGCGCGTGAGACATTAGATAGTGCGATAAGACGCCATATGCATTTGTAACACGCAAAATGCATTTTTAACTCGTGTCAAAAAATCAAGGATAAGCAAATGTAACGAATTTTGGCACGCTCTAGAAATGCCTACACCTTTCATACATATACACATTAATTGTATTACATACACACTATTGGGATTCTACGTTAAATAATTAAATAATTAGACCAGATTTGTTTTGTAGTGATAAATTTATATATTATAACATTTTATTAAGCACCAGCAACCAGCCACTCTCGTTAGTATCAAAATCAAAAGAGGAAGAATACACCGCGTCATTTACTTTATGTGTGACCGAATAACTTAAGAACTATAATGCCATTTTTGGTATTTTATTAAATATGAATTCGGGGATATTTAAGCTTCATATTTCAATACGTTTCAAATCTAAATCAAAACCAGTAAGAAAAGCAACAGTCGCGCGGCACGCGACAGTGGGATACCCTTCGACCTATGTTCCGGTGTGGTTTAATTTGTAAAATTCATACACATATACAAAGGCGCATACTTTTAAATTATTGCCGACAGATGGCGCTCGCGCTTTGCGCTCGCCTCCCTTGTTAGCTGATACAAGCACTTGGTTTTATGCACATACTTTCTTAAATAACTTTTGTGTTTATTGTCCGATCGGATTGAATACGTAGATATTTTAATGAGCTTAGTATATGTTAAAGTCTGAAAGTTGTATCTTGTATACAGCGCTTACAAATTGAGTTCAAAAATTAAATTATTTATTTGCGGGGGCGGTGGGCGTGGCACCTAACATTTGAAATAAACTTGATCAGCTTATAGTACACAGGAGTCTTCCTGCCAAATTTGGAAACTCTAGCTTTTATAATAGCTGAGATCTGTGCGTTCACACAGACAGACAGACAGACAGACAGACAGACAGACGGACATGGCTCAATCAACTCGGCTAGTAATCCTGAGCAAGAATATATATACTTTATGGGGTCTCCCACGCCTCCTTCTGCTTGTTACATACATTTGCACAAAGTTAGTATACCCTTTTTTGACCATTTTCAATGGTCGAAGGGTATAATTAAAAATACATTAATTGTCTTATTCTAATGTGGCTTGGTACTGTGCTTTCTTCACTACTTTCGATCATTTGGGATACATTACAGTAAACCACCATTTGCTGCTAGGATTGGGAAAACCCATAAAACATAATCAGATCACTCTTATAATTAAATAAAGTAATAGCTACAAACAAACGCATTTCAAATTTTTTCATGAGAAATAAAATTAAAAGACTGTCTTCAAAAGTCTGAAATTAGTTACAACTATATTATTATTAGTTATTTCGGTTGTTCTTCAGATAGTTCCATTGTACTTCGCAAGTCAAGAAAAAGTGCCGCTGGTAAGGGCTTGGTGAATATATCCACTCTGTGGATATATACTCAATACAAATAACATTATTTTCTATTTGTTCTCTTGGAAAATGATACGTTTGATAAGTCCGTGACTTTTTGTATTTGCCGCGCACCTGCTCTAAATACAACACTGCTCCTGTCAGCAGTTATCGATTAACAGCTGACTGTAAAATTTTGAGAAAGCTGCGTTTTTTGGTTTGCGTTTTATAGGCATTGAAAGCAGACGATCTCGTGAATTTTAACGAAAATGGAAAAAAGTGAATTTCGTGTGCTAATTAAGCATTATTTTTTGCGTAAAAAATCCATCACCGAAACCAAGGAAAGACTTGATAAATATTATGGGGACTCTGCACCATCAATTTCAATGGTTAAGAAATGGTTTACTGAGTTCCGTTGTGGTCGTACCAGTACAAGTGATGCCGAACGTTCAGGTCGCCCAAAAGAGGTCGTCATGCCAGAAATCGTCGACAAAATCCATGGAATGATATTGGATGATCGGAGAATGAAAGTGCGTGAGGTAGCTGAGGCTGTAGGCATCTCAACTGAACGGGTACATCACATTTTACATGAATATTTGGACATGAAAAAGCTTTCCGCGCGATGGGTGCCGCGATTGCTCACACACGACCATAAGCGCAACCGTGTGACCATTTCAAAGGAGTGTTTGGCGATGTTCAACCGCAATCCAAACGAATTTTTGCGCCGTTTCGTTACCGTAGACGAAACATGGATCCACCACACCACACCAGAGACCAAAGAACAATCAAGACAGTGGATTTCTCCGGGTGAACGTGCACCAAAGAAGGCCAAGGTGGGTCTGTCGGCCAACAAGGTCATGGCCACAGTTTTTTGGGATGCACAAGGTATCATTCACATCGATTACCTTGAAAAGGGTAAAACGATCACCGGCGAATATTATTCAGAGCTTTTGGACAGATTCGATATTGATTTGAAGCAGAAACGACCGCATTTGGCGAAAAAAAAGTGCTGTTCCATCAGGACAATGCACGGGTGCACACGTGTGTAGTCAGCATGGCAAAATTTCATAAATTGGGCTACGAACTGCTACCCCATCCAGCATATTCTCCAGATTTAGCCCCCTGTGACTATTTTTTGTTTCCAAACATGAAGAAATGGCTCGGCGGTAAGAGATTCGGGTCAAATGAAGAGGTCATCACAGAAACAAACGACTATTTTGAGGGCCTTGAGAAAACCTATTATTTGGAAGGAATAAAAAAATTGGAAAAACGCTGGACTAAATGTATAGAGCTAAAAGGAGATTATGTTGAGAAATAAAACGCTTCTTTGACGAAAAAAATATATTTTATTCAAAAAGTCACGGACTTATCAAACGACCCTCGTATTACATATCAATGTTTTTTGATCTTTTATGGCATGAGGGATTATTAGCTATACTAATACATCCCTGATTATCTTCAAATAGTTTTATAGGTCTTTGTAATTTAATATTCACACTCTCTAAAAGAGATCTCAGCCACAAAGCTTCCCTTACTGATTCGAACAAAGCCATATATTCAGCTTCAGTCGACGAAGCAGCTACAGAACTTTGACGATTTGTGTTCCAACATATTGTGCTTGATTTAAACATTTTAAAAATAAAACCAGTTGTACTTTTCCTGTCTATCTCGTTTCCTCCCCAGTCAGAATCTACATGCCCTGTAAATATATTTTCATAATTTGCATTTTTATACCCTTCGACCATTGAAAATGGTCAAAAAAGGGTATACTAACTTTGTGCAAATGTATGTAACAGGCAGAAGGAGGTGTCGGAGACCCCATAAAGTCTATATATTCTTGCTCAGGATCACAAGCCGAGTCGATTGAGCCATGTCTGTCTGTCTGTCCGTCTGTCCGTCTGTCCGTCTGTCCGTCTGTCTGTGTGAACGCACAGATCTCAGCTATTATAAAAGCTAGAGTTACCAAATTTGGCAGAAAGACTCCTGTGTACTATAAGCTGATCAAGTTTATTTCAAATGTTAGGTGCCACGCCCACCGCCCCCGCAAATCAAGAATTTAGTTTTTGAACTTAATTTGTAAGCGCTGTATAAAAGATACAACTTTCTGACTTTAACATATACTAAGCTGAATGAAATATCTACGTACACTCCAAATTGCAATCCGATCGGACAATAAACACAGAAGTTATTTAAGAAAGTATGTGCATAAAACCAAGTGCTTGTATCAGCTAACAAGGGAGGCGGGCGAGCGCAAAGCGCGAGCGCCATCTGTCGGCAATAATTTGAAAGCATATGCATATGTATATGTGTACATACATAGGAACTTAGGTCGAAGGGTATCCCACTGTCGCGTGCAGCGCGACTGTGGCTTTTTTTTTTATTACTGAAAACTAACTTTATACCGATATTCCCTTTCAAATATCTAATTCCCTTTCAAATAAGAATTCTTTTTAAGAATACCCATAATTCTGCATTATTTTTATTCATATATCGACTTAAAATATTTACAGCAGTAGCTAAGTCTGGCCGCGTACAAAGCATTACATACATCAGACAACCGACTAGATTTCTACATGGTGCGTTATATCTCTCATCTGAATTTAACAACTAATAATTCAGCTTGCTTGCTAGGGTGTACTCACTGATTTGCAATCATCCATTTTGAATTTATTCAAAATCTTTTTAATATATGCAGACTGACTTAAGAGTATTTTATCATTGCAAATTTATATTCGCATTCCAATGAAATATCGTATTTCATTCAATCAGATCATCTACATACAGAAGTAAATATATGTTCTTCCTTACATCGCCTTTATTTAGTATATAAATACATCGATCAACTGGCGAATTAACAAAATCACACTCCTTTAGTGCTTGCTTAAACACCTCGAACCAGCACCTAGCTGCTTGCTTGAGACCGTAAATTGCTTTATTCAATTTACATACAGTACCGCCAACATATGACACACCTTGAGGAACCTTCATATAAATTTCCACTTTTAACGTTTCATTAAGAAAGGCACATTTAACATCCATGTGATGTATTTTTAAATCATATTGAATGGAAATTGATAATAAGAAACAAAAACTTGCTATCCTAGACACAGGAGCAAATGTTTCTTCATAATCAATATGATATTTCTGCGTGAAACCACGCGCAACTAGTCTCGCTTTGTACCGAACTGGATTTCCAACATTTACATTTTCAGGCTGCTTAACAATCGACCAGGTATTATTTATCTTATGAGCATTTAATTTAACCTATCACTTCTTCTTGAAACATATTCACTAGGCTGTTCTCGGTCAAACTTTGTCTCCGTGGTTTCATTCCGGATTTCTGTTTCATCACGCTCCTTACTTTCATTCGGGAGCTTTCCTTTCCTACTATCATTCGGAAACATTGAAACATTATTTTCCTTACTTCCATTCAGGAACTTTCCTTTCCTACTATCAGTCGGAGTGATTCGAACGTCGGCGAATTCAGACGTGTTTCTTTTTTAGCTATGTATAGCAAGTTCTAAAACTACAACAGTATAGTGAAAGTTAAACACAAAGTGCAAAGTGCAGTTCGCACAACTAACAATTATTGACTATAGTAATTATTTACTAAAATAAATAATTATTCCATATTCCATATTGTACTGGTAATTGTTATGTATATCTGGACTAAGAACAATAAATCAAACCGACATACGCACTCAGCGATAATGTGAACAAGACGAGCGCAGGAGTTACCACTTCGGGTGTACCGCATTGGACTCTGAACAGCAGCAATACTCATTACAACGGGATCGACATTCAACGTCACAGAAGAGGCATCTTTCGCGGAAACACGGAGCAGAATAGCAACGTTATATATACACACATTAACACACATATACACACATACATAT